>JASWJB010000199.1:0-82136 GCA_032433595.1 Conoideocrella luteorostrata
TTTTTTTCCTTCTTTTTTTTTTTTCCCTTTCGGTTCATCCACGGCGATGATCAACAGTACATTGGATTCAGCTGTAAACAAGTAATTAAAATACTTCCTTAGTTAGATATCGGCTATAACTACCCTTGCAAGCTGGTTGGTATGGCGGCTAACACGATCTGGCTCCGATTCCCAAGCTGGATGTGCCACCCATGGAACAGCTTTAAATTCCTGTGTAGGAAGACTCAAGGTGAGGGGAAAAAACAAGACCAAGGTAAACATTGCTTATTCTAATATTGCTAGCCATGTATAAATGAGAATGATCCGCCGTTCCCGCCTGAAAGCTCACAATGCGGCTTTACCTATTGTAACATGCAAAAATCAAAAAAGAAAAAGGAAAAAAAAAAAAAAGGCAAAAATACTACAATACTACCAGAGTAAAAGAGAGAAGAGGCAGGGAGACAGATCAACTGGAATAGTCAAGTCCGTCTGCTGCAAGTATACTCGTCATCAAGTAAGTTCTCCTTGCCCTTGGCAATGAGCCTAGAGCAGTCCATCGCATCATGAATGTATAGTCTACTAGTCGTCGTTTCAATCATCAGAAATCATTCAGATCCCAAACTTAATGTCAACTCTGATCTCGTGGTGGCTAAAACCAGCTCCAATTATCCACCTCTTCCAGCTTTCTCAGCACGCCAACAGAGTCGGCGAACAAAATATTCCGTCCACCAAGACAATCCTTCTCCAGGATGTCTCGGACAAAGCCGACGATGGCTTGTGAGTCCTCCCGTCCAGGTGATGCTTGAAGCTGGCCGGGTTCCATTTCAGCCACGTTATGAATCCAACTTATGGCTCTCGTTCGCGCGGGCAGACGCTTTTCGATAATCGATCTCTTCCCAACGTGGCCAAAGGCCCAGCAAATGAGTGTGCAAACGTATAGTCCCCAGTAGTCAGAAATATCCTTACAGACCCCAGCCCCGTATGTGGCAGGGGCTGACGCAATGCCATTTCCTGGCACCTCAACCAAGCTCAGAAAATCTCGAATGGCACGGGCAGCGAATACCGTTGCGATGGCAGAGCTACCGGAATTACGCCACTGGCCGAGCTTCCTCTTGTGCTCAGCAAAGACACTTGCATCTGGTATTTTCTTGTTAAACACCCAACTGTCTCCCGAAACAGCCAGGAGAACGTGCAGAGGCGTGTAGTGCAAAGCGATATACGTCGTCGCTCCAGGGCGCCGACCAAAGTATTTAGACATGAGCAAGTCGTTGCTATTGAAGCTAGACGCATCTTCCACCAACACCACCTCCTCGCGGCTCTGTCGGGTAGGCAAGCGAAGAGCATGTGCTGCAATTACGAGTGAAACATCAAATGCCGGGTTTTCAATCTTGGACGAGCTCTCATCCTGCATGACATCTCCAACGGTAGTCAATTTGATGGTTGACATATCAATAGCAGCCCAGGCATCGGCGTTTCTGGCTTCCCAGAGAGTGGTTGTGCTTCCTGATAAGGGAATGTCGAACCTCGAAGCCGCCATGTTCTCTACACCCAAGACAGCATTATAGGGCTGCTCATGGTAGCACATGCCGTGTACGCTGAGTAGGAAGCAAGCAGAGAGAAGTCTCCGGCAGGATTCGACATAAATCCATGTACTCCATCGTTGAGACTTATTGCCCGACAGGTCCGGTATGGAAGTGGAGCGATACCCAGATACCTATTGAGCACTGTTAATATGAATGCTCAGACAAAATTCCAGACAAGCGTTGCGCAGAGTAATACAGCAGAGTAATACAGCTGTAGGAATCAATGGGCACATTGTCAGTACGACTCACCATTTGATACAACCTGAGAAACCGGGCCGACGGCTGATAGTCATCCTTGTTTCGTCCTCTGAACCTGGCGTAATATTCACATAGTAAGATGGTTTGCATTGTTGGCAAAGACCATGGTTCTGACTGCGTGAACTATGAATTCAGTTAGACCAGTCGGACTTGAAAAATTCATACAACATAACATAAACTCACAGATTTCGACTTGTGCCATGCATATGCATGTAGTTGGCTGCCATTGATTCGGTGCTCACGATGGCCGAGAACCTGCGTCGCAACTGCAGCCATGGCGCAACGTAGTACATCTATGTGATCAGATGTGATATCCGCACCATCTTCCATGGTGGATCGGTGAATGATAGGATATAGCGGATGCACTTTATCCCAGTAGATGCCAATATAATTCGGGAGCGCACTACGAGTTTCTCCGCTCAACAACTCGGGCATTAGGTCGTGAGACAACAAACCAAGCCTTGGACTCAGCTCCCCTTTATACGAGAATGTGTTCATGGTACGATCAGCTGGTAATGGTGCTGGTCCAGTGATCATAGTTTCAGATGACTGGCCAATAACGATTGGAGGAGATAGACTACGCATTGCGGGAGCTTGGATATGCGTGCCATACAGCGCTGGTTGATGACTGTAGCCAGGAATCCCGACTGCAGGTTCATCTTCGTAAAGTGGAGTGTATGTCTGCGGCAAGGGATGACCATACCCATACGAGACAGGATAACCTCCGCCAGTAGCTATTACTGAGGTCGGTATGCCTCTTGTTGCCGTTGATTGTTGAATCGTGGCCCAATCCCTATGAGATATAGGCATGTCTGGTCTTCTTTCGGATACTGCCATCACAGAAGGGGGTGATGAGAAGCCGACATGCGCATTTGTCGGCGTGGTTGTTGGCCAGGACATGGTCGAGGCAGCGGCTGCTGGAGGACAAAGACCTTGAATGGGGTCCATTGCAGCTATGCTAGGCATCGATCGAGGTTGGGAGAATTCGGCTGGGGCGTTCGGCGGCGTTGTCTGCACAGTATGGGCTGATCCTAATATATACTCGCTCTTTATTTCCCTCATAATCACATCAATGTTTGCATTGTGCATCGACACAGGTGTGCTACTTCGCACTGCCCAATGAGTTGTATCAATGGGTATGCCGGGCGCTGTGCCTGTCGGTGAGGCCTCACCATACGACTGTTTGATTTGTATCAATGATCCTGGTGGTGAACTTGTAGTATAGCTGGGTCTTCGTCTACCTCCTGGATTGTATGGGCTTCTAGATGGTGTGCCACTGTTGGGCCTGCCCACACGGTCCTCTTGATCACTAAAGAAAAGTCAGCAACTTGGAAATGCGAATTGGCATTTGCGCTTTTGGACTGGTATGCTCACTGTCTCTGTTGATGGCGCTCGAGTAGATCTCGTCGATGAAAAACTTTATCACAGCCAAGAACGGGGCAAGGCAAATCTGGTGGCTGGTGACTCAATTGATGTCGCCTAATTCCTTATATTAGCAAGAGTTAACGCTTTGTGATTTCGGTAGTAGCGAGGGAGCAGACCTCAAGTGTTCAGCTCTAGTGAAGGTCTATTAAACGCGATTAGTACTCCTGAGGCTGAAGAACATCAACATGAAGCGTGAAAGTATTACCTTCGGTGGACGGCAGATATCACACGTGTGAACTGGTACACCTTTCTTTGCTCTGCTGACCCTCCCTGTAATCGGAGTCAACTTTACAGGCACCTCTTGTTGAGGCATAAACTGCCTCATAGTGGCACTAGAGAAGGACCCTGAGTGTCCATGACTGTAGCCATGTCCTTGTCCGTAATGGGAATCCATCGAGTCAGTGCTGGTATTGCTTTGACGACGGTCAGAGTGATGATGGTTGCTGGTTTGGCTGTATGACATGGCCGATGCGTGCTGATCAACTGGCAACGAATGCAAAGAGCGCGACGATGGACTCATTCTTTGATCGCGAGAAGGTGATGTGCTCATAGGGTAATCCGAACCACGACGATATGCTCCAGGAGTCACGGGCGTGTTGGGGTATTGAGATGATCTCGACCCAGTATCCTTTAAAGAACGAGAATTAACATTGTCGTCATCGACATCGACGTTCATGATATTCCGGAGACTGGCCATGGCTTGGCTTTGAAGAATGGGACCAACTGCGTAAAAAGCTGTCCCCGAACCCGTATCAAAGGAAAGTCAATATCAAAAACTACCTCACACAGCCTGCTCCGCTACTAAGAAAAGAACCTCGTAGTAAGCAGGCTGTTTGTAGATCCTATAATAGGAGAGAGGGAGGGGGGGGGGGGGGATCCCACAACTTCAGATGCCAAAGGATAGATTTCGAGGCTGTGAAGGTCAAATCAAACGTAGGTGCCCAGCAAAAGTTTCAATAACACGAGGATGGTTGTAATTGACGACCAGTAAGGCGCGAGAATTGGGAATATACTGTAATCAGCCTCACGAGACAACTGGGATGTTGAGATGACACACAGGACCCATCTGCAATGAAACACAAGATATCCCGGAGGATTATACGATGGTAAGAAAAGAACAATTACTTTATCAAGAGTGTGATCAGGCAGAAGTCAGGAAGGAGGATTGGGAAAATAGGCCAGCTCACGGCAAAGTAGGAGGCGGATGATGACCCAATGATCCATCCCAGTGCCATGGCGACCAACAATAAGCCGGGCAAAAAGCTGAACTTGGCCCGCAGTCACAATTATTACAATGTACATGGTGCACATGGCCCACGCCGGCGTGAAATGCTACAGAGTCTTGCGCGCGCGGTCTGGTTCGGATATGGTCCAAAGCGGTACTGTTTGCTGACAGCCCCGGAGAAGGGAAAGCAGACTGCCGCGCAATCGCAATAGATTTCCTGCGTGGTAACCCCGGTCGAGGCTGACAGCGTAAGATGTAAGAGCAGCCTCAGTGGAGGTGAACCAACCCGGCGGAAAGTAAGTAACTACATCTGCGACTCATGTGCCAAGTGAGGGAGGGGTGGAAGTGTAAGCGGAAGCCGGGGTCTGTCCAGCCTCGCCCTGATCCAGCAATCATGGCCAACGAGTTGAACGAGCCAGATCCATAATAACAATGCCAAACTGCTTATTTCTTTGTGAGACTTGAACGGCCAGCACTCTGAAAGACGCTATAAAAATGGATCATGTCATCGTCGGGCCTCGACTTAAACGAGTAAGGAATCTCTGATCACGCGTCCCGTCTTTCACAACACCTATGCTGAGTCTTGTAATTGGGGTAACAGACCACCCATCCAATCCTGAGTCCCCATCATGTCCATATACATAGTGTAATGCACGGAGTATGTGTAGAAGAATGTTCAGCAAGGAGAGAAGGAAGAGAAGAAAGACACCGAACGGTGTCGCCAAGCGCAAGAAGTATAGGTAACGCTTCGTGGCGTTCCGCGGCCGTGGCGGGTATGGCGTTAAGTGTGACCAGCCTGTGCGGAGAAAACGACGGTGCTGAAAAGCTCAAACAGTGGTATTATAGGACGGCAGGACCCATGGCAAGCGGTATGTGGCTGTAATGGAAGGAAACGAGCGCCCTGATCAACGAGAACCAGGCAAGGCGTGACCGACTGAAGGGCTTTCGGGCCTTGGGGCTGAAAGATGGTGTTGGGACCGGTGCGACGGTGGCGGAGCCCGCCCCGTGCAGCCCACCAGTATATTTGGAGGTTCTAGTCAGTATCACACCTCTGTAGCGGCACATCGAATACGGAGTATCATGTTGGTAAGCTGTTAATTTAGAAACGGGGCAAATTGGACGTAACGGTGTCTGTGCAATCGCAACCCAGAGCTCACGACTTTTTCGCGAGGGCTGACCATGATGCCGGAATTGCAGCCCAACTCATCCATCTTGTATGCCGACTCGGGGTGGACTGCGGAGTACGAGGTGCTAGATATGATAAGGGAGTCACATTAATAAGGCTTTGTCGACTGCAAAAGCCGTGATCTCCAAGATCCCTGTCGGCCGCCATCAGCCGTCATATCTCGGTTCAATATAGTATGAGCAAGCCCCTCATGCCCATACAAGATTAGAAATGGTTGTACTGATGTAGCAAACAGCTGACTGGCAAAAGTCGCTGCAGGCCTCATGTATTTCTGTCCGCCTCGTTTTCTCCGCTCCATGGGAAGGAAAAGATAAACGTGATACATTAGTCGCGGGCGTCACTATCTGTCTAGTCCAAGAGCACACAAGTGTAATCAGCCTGTGCAATGCAAGTCAGATCGACAATCGAATCAGATGAACAGGTTTGAACCAAATTTGCTGGCTGGGGCAAAATTATGCACCAATAAGCAAAGCGGAAGACATGCCATCATCCAGGTTTCAGATGACACTGTATTGACTTGTTGAGTCGCGTCCGTCATGCTCGTTGGTAAGATTTGGGATAAGAAAATCCGCCTGCCTTCAGGGCAGGTGTTGCAGTATTGGCAGCCTGCATTATGTAGGATGCGCCGGCATCGTCCTTGTTGGCGACAAAGCCATTCTTTTGCCCATACCAATGATAGCTGGCCGTTGAAACCACCCCGTAGACATGGTGGCTAGTGGCTTGGCCTTCTGGACAAGGGTCAGCAGCCCTCCACATCAAGAGATGTGTATCCAACACACACACTCTCTGGACACACAAGAAGAGACTCTGAACGTCGTGACCATCCATCACAGGTCCTCCCTGGGCTTGCTTACCGCGCGGGATCCTGTTTGCCTGCTCCGTGACCTCAACCGATATTATTCCAGATTCAAAAATAATGACTGTTCAGTATGTACAATGTGTCGGCCCCTACCCTTCCGTCGGTCCCGCAACACCACAGACTGTCGCCGATCGAACACCCCCCCCCCACCACCACACTTTCAAACCCCATTTTGGTAGTAATCATCACGTCTCTACTCCGTAACCAAGCTACAGTACGTACGGAGTAGTGTATTGCGAAATATACTTGTACCAGTCATGCGGGGGACAAATTATGTGACCCTTCGCAGCGCAGTTTGGTTGGCATCAAAGCGTCACGTAATTTGTCCCCCGCATGCCAGTGAAAAGAGGAAAGAATTTAGTATGGTGTGGTGCATAGATGCTTCAAGGTCTATCCACGTTGCTTCGAAAATGCTTTGCCGCCAGATTTCAACTCCGTCGTTCTACCTTCTTGTGATGATGACATTTGTTGGTAACAGCATTACAGCTGGCTCTTGTATTCCTTTGGCTCCAGATCGCCCGACCATGAAATGGGCATCATTCAGCTCTCATCTTGGGTGTATGGAGACAGCCAATAATTAAGTCCATACACTGTTTGGCGAAATGACCTGCGGCGCGGTCGCAATAAATGGACGATTCTGGCAACATCCGGCAAGGGCCCTGCCGTCAGCTTTCCCCATAGTTCTGGTGAGTCGGAACGACGGGAAGATGCCAAGGGGACACCATGTCGTATCAATGGGGGCCATCGAACCAAACTGTGTGTCAAGCATAGCACATCCGCCCCAGACCAGCACCCATCAACCCAGCATTGCCACGTTGAGCGGCGCTTATTCGTCCAGTATGGATCGTCCAAGGGGAGGAGTAAGCAACAATATTGGTAGCCCAAAGGGAGGAAAGGAGGGGGGACTTTGACCACCGAGGGCTTCCCGGCGAGGAACAGGCATGAGGGGGACAATTTACGTGACCCTTCACGGCTAAGACAACCACGCTGCCAAAGTGTCACCTAATTTGTCCCCCGCCTGACAGGGAAAGCGGTGGCCACCAAACAGTACGAATGTGACCACGCAGTGTGGAACAACGACTTTCTCTCAGCTCCAATCAGGACATGGCCATGCCAACCAACAGGCAATTGCCAACATTTGAACTTTTGTTTGCAAATGAAGCATAGCATGGTTGGAGCATGAGTCGACTCCTTCTCGCGCGTGGCCGGGCGCATCTGGGAGGTACGAGCCTCTAACGTGCTTTCCCGGCTCTCTGGGTTGCCAATGACATGACGAGCTAATTCTTTCCTCGTTCCACATCCAATAATGGAGCCACTACTACGGAGTAGGTACCTGGGAACTTGCTCCGCGCGCCCCAGTACCCGGGACCTGAGCACTCAGCCTCTCCGGCTGGTGCTTTAGAGCATCTGCTGTACGATACAGAGCACATTCTTTGTCTTTGCAGCACGATTGCAAAATACCGGTCAGGAACAATTGGCGGGTGACATAGTGGTTTCGATTCCTACCTGCACAAGTATGCATCAGAGTAAGGAAAGAGTATTCTCACCACACATGCAATGCAGCCTCTATTTTTGGGTTCCATCACTGTTGCCACGCAGTAAGAACAGCAGTCGCCAGCGCGCGCCCTGGTAGAGTTCCCAGAGGCAAGAGATCGCCCCGGAATGTGGCGGCACGCTGTAGGCTGGACCAGTTATCCCATCGTCGCATTGCAGAAACGAGCCAACGTAAGCAGACGGGCACAATCCTGCAGCTGTGCCACGTGAACTTGGCAAGGATGATATCATCAGCAGCAACTCCTGCATCGTGCGTTCGTTTTGGATGGTCGTGCAGGAAGTCAAGTCATGAAATCGAAACATGACGGCAACTGTGTTTCATATGCAGAACAATCAAGCTGTCAGAGGAAGCTCGTACATTATCTAATACGAGGCCATGGGGTCATCAGCATGGAAAATTCAGTGCAGGATCAAGATAGCCCCCAATCGCGTCTAAAAATTCGGAGGTTTGCGCCCCCAGTTGACATCTGAGACTGTCGCACTGCGCCGCTCGTAGGTTCCTACCAATGCTACAACGCCAAGGCCGACAATTTCGGCGGACACCAGAAGGTTTTAAACGGTGGAAGCCGTAGAGAACAAATTGGCGTGTGGCTGCCGTTGGGGGCGAGATCTGGTCAAGGCGGGCGACCTGCACATATCTCCCTCCCAATACGTGTACCAATTTCTACAAGACCGGAACAACACTATCGTGCTCTCGAAACCATTTGCAGACCCCGAAGCCGTTGAAAGATACCTGTTGGAAGATTGAAGACCGTACAGAGTACCCGGAAGGCCCATATGATCTGTCGCTTGAATTGGGGTTGAGGAACCACACTTGATGAATGTGAGACATGAACAGTCCAGATGTACAGGGTAGGCATGCATTGGAGGCTCTCAGAATATTGGCTTGGCAACAATGGCAACCTAGCTTATTGACTATACACAATACTCCGTACATAGCACGCGATAGCTAGCTTGTATCGACACAGAGAGATCTGGAGAAGTGTTTTCACTCTTCACGCTACGTTGATTTAAGAATTTTTTTTTTCTTAGAACGTATGGACGGGACAGCGACGCACTTGAGTCAACCGAGCGTTGCAATCCAGGACTTCGACAGAGATTGGTATGTTAAAGCACTTCGAACCCGTCACAGTATAATCCACGCGCTCGATCGCTGCAATTAGGACACAAACACACTATACAAGATGGAGCTCACTCCATTGCTCACAAAACCAGGTTCAAACCCAACCATAGAACCTAGCAACTTCAAGACACATTGTCAAATAATATCACCACGGGCTGAGTCAAATGAGTTATTCAGAATCTCATTGATGATGCTTGGGGTTATGATTTATCTCACCACAAACCCAACATCCATCCGTACCAAGACCCTTACAACCGCCACGTGAACAGCACAAACAACTGTAAGACCGACCTTCTAACATACCCGTTATTGCGTGAATGATTCACTAACTCTACAAACAAAAAGCTGTCGAGGATAGACTCATAGTGATACTCATCACAGGGACTTGAGCCATGGAAACGAATAATAATTCCACAAAGCGCCGTTGCGGCCGATATGTCCTATAAAAGTAAAGGACAGATGTTTATTCTTCCATACACTTATCCTCTCCGCCATGATTAAAAGCAATTTGAATCGGTCTCTCCAATCACCAAGCAACCTTGTCATCAAAAGAAAAGAAAAGACCAAGACGTGTAGATCGTCCGTGAGTGTGGCAGAAGATTATTTCCCGTTCATTCTGGGGATTTCAAGAACTAGATTTTCTCCGCCTGGGTGGTATTGTGCAGGGATGGCGCCGATGTAGATACGGGAGATTTGGTTTGCTCATCGGACTCTTCTGATTCGTCGTCGGAGACAGGACGGCTGGCAACTGTTCGTCTGTTCTTGGTCATCTATTGGAGTTGTTAGTGATATAAATATCTAATGCAGCGAGCATACTTGTAATCAAATGTATGATGAAGCTTACCCAGGAGCGCACACCGCCAACGAGACCAAGAGCGTAGCCAGTAACAAACTCCTTGGAGTTGCCGGGGTTGGGCCCCGGAGTGGTGGGCGATCGCAGGCCATCTGAATTGGCCGAGCTGAAGCGAGCAGGGCTGTGAGGTCGGCTTGCAGGCCAGAACTGCTTGAGTTCGCGACTGAGCTCTTGGCCCGTGCTGGTCCAATTTGTAATGATGTTATCGCGAAGATCTTGGACGTGGCGCTTAATATCCAGCTCGTTCTTCTTGAGCCAACTCACGTTGAGCTCCTGTCGGGAGGTGCCCCGCTTGAATTGTCGAGAAATGTACTTTTCGTAATCACGGACGATTCTACCATGATAAGCAAGTTAGAAGATGATTTCGAAAGAGATAATTATTCCCGAAATGGCTCAGTTGTAGCTCACCTTGTAATAATGCCCGTTGTGCTCACGCCTTCGGTACGCTGAGTGACAAGGAACATACCAGCAGCCTTGATGGGTTGGTAAATATCGTCACCTTCGTCAGCGCCATAGGGAAGATCGTCATGGGCTACGTAATCAAGCTTATTGGCTTGAAGAAACTCGGGAGTGACGATCCATGGGCAGTCCTCGATGACTTCATCCACCCACTTGCAGTGTCGAACCGATTCAGCTCGCTCCTTGGCTGACATGACAGTTAAACCCTTGCGCATGTGTGTTTCATGGTCGCCGGTGACACCAACGACGAGAGTGGTGTTGGGGAAAGCCCTCTTGGCCTGCTCGAGCTGTCGCATGTGACTATCAATCATGTTAGATGAGGGAATTTTACAAAAATATACTGCGTAACTTGTAAGACTATCTTGACAGCTTCGTCTTGCATTAACATACACACAAAGATGCCAAGTCCTGATACTCACCCAAGATGAAACAGATCAAAAACTCCGTCTGCGTAGACTCGCACAGAGCGCCCGATAGGAGGAGGGTTTGTCTTGAAACCTCCAGCAGGATGAATCAGCTCGCCAATCGGCGGCGGCGCCATGGACTCATTCTCGCCATCGATGGTCGACTTGCGCC
Source organism: Conoideocrella luteorostrata (assembly GCA_032433595.1). NCBI lineage: Eukaryota > Fungi > Ascomycota > Sordariomycetes > Hypocreales > Clavicipitaceae > Conoideocrella > Conoideocrella luteorostrata. The sequence continues at coordinate 11,081 of JASWJB010000199.1, forward strand.
CCCTACGACCGACTCGGGCTTCAATATCGACGCTAGCCTCTGTGGTATCGCTGGGCTCACCGGGGTCGACAATGTTCTCGGCAGACACGTCGGCAGAGCGACTGGAATTGCTTCGTAGTCTCTTAGGATTCGGGGGATGGCCAGTGCTGTTACGGAGATGGCGTCGCCCAGATTCTGGCGCAGTAGTGTCGCCCTCTTCTCCAGAAGCATCGCGAGATGATGGCTGCAATGCGCTTTCAGATATGCCATTAGAAATGTCACCATTGCTGGCGGCGTTCCTCTTACGCTTGCTGCCGTGCGGCGAGGATGAAGGTGACGACATGGTAGGCTTCTGGCGTGTGGTGTTTGTCGTTTACAGTACTTGTTCGCGTGACCGCAGCAGTGACATTAGAGAAAGCAGGAGAAAATATTCAGCTGTAGATGTCGGGCACGAGGTGGATTTGAAGAAGACGATTGGTCTCAAGGTGGAAGCAGAGGTAGTGACATCGAGAGGTGGGAAAGTGGTAGGTTGAGGTGATTGCGGGAGAGTGCTGATGACGGCGAGGTCACACAAATCCAAGGTAAAACAAGGCAAAGTCCGGTTCAGTGAAAGTGAGGACGGAAACGTTAAACTCTACGGAATGCTCCGTATTGTATTCCGTGTACGGAGTAAGTTGACACTAAAATATAGGCGAGTACGGAGAGCAGCCGCAGAGGACAGGAAAATGCACGGAAAATGCAGGGAGCGGCGGGAAGAAATGGCTGTGGCGCGCCAGTGCAGCGGTTGGAAGTTACTGTACGGAGCAGCAAAGCTGCCAGCCAGAGTATCCAGTAGTTACGGAGTACAGATGCTGGCATAAAAGTGGAGGAGAAAGGGGGCTTCATTACCTGATGATTGCCCGCCCTTCCCCTTATACGAACGCGTTTGTCCAATTACGGCATCGTGTTCAGTTCCCTTGGGACTAAATCTCCGACAGGAAAAGACTCTGGGGGCTTATGACACGGGGAATTTAATTGAACCACATCCCGCGGCAGGGTCTCATCTCTCCTTTCTGCTGGTTTGGCGAGCTTGCTTTAGTTAACCAGTGTCTTTGCCTTGAACAATACCACTCTCGTGCCTATGTGATTGGCTTGTCCTTATGTCATTGTCGTCACCAAAACCTTATAGAAAAAACTAAAAGAAAAAAAAACTTGGCCAAGCTGATTGCGTCACTAGTTGGCTTTATAGGCCATCCCCCACACGTCAGCGGTGGATGATGGAAACGCTCAAACAACTAGCCAGTTGCGTCATAAAAGTAACAAGTTGAGTTGAGAGGCTCACAAACGACACTTAACGGTGACAGAACCCCGCTCGTTAATTACAGCCCCTTTCTTATTGGTTTTGGCTTTCATGCATATATTTTTGGTAAATTCCGGATCGCTAAACCTCCAGACTATCGCTTCATGTATGGCTTTTCCATTTTTTCAGCTTTCCATCCCCCTGCTTTTTTCCTTCCACTACGTTAAAAAAAATCAAAAAAATCGACATCTAACCCAGCGCAAAAGATTGTGTATATCATGCCAAGGTGTCATCACTCCGTAATCCATATCACATCATCTCATCTCATCTCATCTCATTCCCTGGCCTGTTGTTGAATACGTTGCATAAAGAGAGGATTTGTCCAGGTTGACGTCTTACATGGCTGACGCAGCAAACGTGTTCATGGTAGGCACGGTAGATAGCCTGCGCTTGGGGGCGCTATCCTCTTCGCCGCTGTCGTTTGGAGACTGCTCCATGGCAACGTTGCCTTGGATGCGACGTTTGGCATCCTTCTTTTCGGCCTCTGTGATTTCATCCTCACTCTTGCGCATATCGGGCGTCCACTGGCCAGCGTCGGGCGAATGACCAATTGACATACCAACTCGGATCTGTATTTACAATGCGATTAGCGACCTGCTTGCCCTTCATCAATTGCAAACCTGTGGCCCACTTACCAAGGTTTCGAGAGCACCACTGGAGTTGTCGACCATGTCATCATCAAACATGATCTTTCCAGATTCAAACAGTAGCAAAATAGTGCTGCCGCCAAATTTGAAATACCCGAGTTCTTCCGCCCTCTTGACTTCCTCGCCGGCTTTTCGAGTGATGACTGTGCTACCAACCATCATTGCACCAACGCAGATGACCATGACTCTGCCATGAGCAACGCTGTCGATAGGTACAATGACACGTACGTTCTCGCCATAAACATCAAGGGCTGAGCGGATGGCCATTGGGTTAACCGTGTAATATTCACCGGCAATAGTGATGGGTTCGCCCATGACACCATCGACGGGGATGTGGAATCGGTGGTAGTCTTGTGGCGCAAGTCGGAAAACGCCCAAGGAACCGTTCTCATAGCGAGCAGCGTCATTCGGATACGCGTCTCCTAGGAGCCTCTTCATGTTGAACTCTCTGCCCTTCACCCAGATATTTGTTGCTTGGTTGATTTCGTTAAAAACTACACTCCTGCAGTCGGCCGGTGACACAACGATTTCTGGCTTGTTTGGCGCGGAGCAAGGCCTGGCACCGGGCTTCAAGGCACGGTAAAAGAATTCATTGAAGTTCTTGAATTGGTCGAGTGGCAACAAGACCTCTGACATGTCCAGGCCGTGAAAGTCGATGAACTTTTCAATCTCATCCTTGGAGGCTGGGTCATCGAACTTCTTCCCTTGTTTGATGCTCAAGTTCTTCAGAAGCTTTCGGACTATTGGTCATGTTCGTTAATATAAGAACATCAAGCAAAAGATGCCAGAGTACCTACTTCGCTTATTCTCCATGTCGCGTGACTTCAGACCCTTGTAAAGCAACCTGATGCCTAATCTGACGTAAACGCTCATCTTCTCCTCGTTGATCTGACCGGTCAGACGGTCTTGAACAAGGATATTGGCCGAGTTGGCGCCAAGCTTGTAGCCCCCGTAAGAGATTTTAGTAATCACTTTGGAGTACCATTTACGCTGCGCTTGACTGGCTGTGACGAAACCTCCCATCAAAACTGTGTTGACCTGTCTCCAGTCTTGGCTGGCACAAGTCGCAATATGAGTGATGATGTCGGTGTCGCTGCGCTTGTTGAGTCGTGGCTGGTGGCAAATGGGACATTCACGAATCTCCACAACGTGCTCTTCATCCTTATCTCCGCTCTCGTCGCTCTCTTCTTCGCCCGAGCCCTTTGAATCAGCGGCAGCAGTAGGTGTCTCGGGTTCAACCAGGATGGCTGGGGTTGACGTGCCCGACGGGTTTGTGGAGCTTCCGTCTCCCGCCGCCGCTTGCCTGTGGTTAAGACCAAGGTGCCTCATGTCGGGAATAATGCTCTTGACCTTGTCTACCATGGTCTTGGAGTTGCTTTTAGCATCCAGTTGGTCCTCAAGACAGATGACGGCTTCATCCATGGTAAGATCCCAGCTATCTTCGTTGTCGGCGGCTTTATGTGGGAAGCGTTGGAAGAAGCTATCAATGGTAGACTCCTTGAGCGTAGATCCCAAAGTGTCCAACATAGTTGTAAGTTCAACGCGGCTTATCTCACCGCTTTCGTCAGTGTCATATTGACGAAGCATGGCCCGCCAGAATTGCTGGCGCAGCGCCGAGTACGGCAGATACTTGGCTCTAAGGTATATCTTGGGACTATGTTTGCTTTCCCACTTGTCCAAATTCTTCATCTTCAGAGGTACGACATATTCATGAAAATCGACGCCATCTCCTTCAGCAGCGGCATCTGATGTATCAGTAATGTTGCCAGCTTGGGTATCAGATGGCGGGAGGAGAGTGTTCGCGGATTGCGCCTGACTAGGCTCAGCAGTGGTGCTTTGAGGCGTAGTGTTTATGCTTGATGAGTTCTTAGAAAGCTGAGGGCGTATCAGCTTACCCAAACTTTGTGACGATGAGGACCGTGACATGCCGAGTTTCTTGAAGCGAGATCGCGCCGCTGCTGGAGCGTGCTCCGGAGGCTCTCGTAATCCGAACAATCCAGTATCCGGGTCAGCTTGTGGTGCTTTTTCGATTAACTCCTGTACTGGTAGATTGCATGCCGCGATGAAATCGTTTCCCGAGTACTTATCGTGGTCAATAACCGTGAATGAGAATGAATACTGTTGCTCGTGGCTCTGCACGTGGAAAATCATTTTTTCGTTATACACAGGATTCAAGTTATGTCTGACACGGCGAGTTCGATAGGTCTTCTTGCCCAGAGACGCAACCACGAACGGGTCCATATCAAAGCTCGTTCTCGTCAAATTGGACTCGGGCGGCAGATCAGTAATTTTGGAGATCTCGAGGAAGATGATGCCTACGACATCCGAGTAACCGTTGTTGAAAGCGTAGGGGTTGTCTCTTCTTCGTTTCTTTAAGCCCTTGATCCTAAGTCTACGGCGTCGTTTTTCAGCTGTTTCGGGCTTGGATGGATCCTCACTTTCCTCCTCATCAAATTCAGTAAGCTCCTCCTCGTCATCTTCAAATCCTTGTTCATCGTGACCAGGTGTCCCAAAGGGAGCTCCGAGAGTTGCAGGTGTTGTCAAGAGGGGGGTTGCTGACGGTGTAGTTCCGGGGATGGAGCCAATGAGAGCATGGAACTTGTCCAAAATCTCTCGGGACGAAGCTCCCAGGTTGGTGGTGTCGAAGAGAGTGAACTGTAACAAAACCTCTCCAGACACAACTCCAGTCTTTTTTCCTGGTCTTTTGCTCTTTAGACGGAACCAGGCTGGTTCTACTTCGGTTCGCTCGTGTTGGAAAATTTCTTCCAGAGCTATATCGAATTCGCCCATATAATCCTTGCCGAAGCGGTCCTTGTCCCAGCAAATAACATCCAGGAGGAGATTGTGAACAGAGGTCACCGGGAACTCTTCGATGACGTTCCATTCGGGATTGAGAGTCTTGGGAACTGAATGGGTAACTATTCGAGTATCGCCGGACGTGACCACAAGATACTAAAGGACAACCATTAGTCTCCTGACGTGTAATGAGGGGTTCGCGCCGGCCACAACGAATCAGGCACAGTGAAGCATGGTCAGCACAGCTTACCGGGTCAGAGGTGCCTGAGCGATCTTTCGCAGCTAAGTTCTTGGCCTATAGACATAATTTAGTACGCAGGACCCAGACATGAAGGAATATTGACTCTCGAGCGGCATTGGGTGGAAAATAGCACACCTTCAAAATGACCAGCTTTAAAGCCAGACCGCTGACAGTCTCGACTCCAGGCCCCGCATTGTCTGCCTTAGAAGACCGCATTGGACCTGCACTCTGGCTGTTGACAGAATTTACACTTGAAGATGAAAGAAGACGGGTTGGCTTTATCCTCATGACGCAGGAAAGGAACCGGTGCGGATTCGGTTTCGTGAAGAATAACAGCTCAAGTTCGCCAGGCACTCACACGGGCGAGCAGCGTGAAGAGGTCCTTTGAGGCGGGTTCTAGGTCTCTGGGGTCGTGACGCCACTTTGTCCAGCTGCACGGAATACTGTGTATCAACTTCTCTTACGCACTGTGATCGCCGTCATTACCTGCTGCACGGCTGAGTCGGCATATGTACGAAGATGAGGAGGCTCTGAGGCCACCCCATTTTCACAATCGACTTGCCTGGTGCATGACGTTCCGAAAGGACGCAAAAGCACGGCAGGAATTTGCGCACAGCCATAAGGCGCTACGTGTTATTTGCGCGAGCACAGGCGGATGTGTTGTCGCGTCACTGCGGGGGAAGGTCTCAAATGACAGTTGGAGGGTAGGCTGACGTAGGTTGGCAACGGTTGCCTGTCTGTTTGTGTGCTTATACATGCATGCGACACAATGTCGAAGTCCAGGGGATTCCGAGCAATTCGCTGCGCGCATTCCTCTATGGCCCTACTATAGTACTAGTTATGAATATCAAACACCGCCCATCAAATTCCATTGACGAGTTGTCCCAGGGAAGAAGCAAGCAAAATGTCGTGTGTCTGGGGGTACCTCACCTCGAGGTCTGCGCCAAGACTATCGACATCTACAGCTTACCGGTGACGTAGAGCCAGCTTACGTACGGAAGGAGTGAGTACCTGAGCAAGTACGGCTGAGTAGCTGCCGCAGCAGTCGATCTTAACTTTGAGTTTTAAATATAGCACTTGTACGGAGTATCCCGTAACCAGTAAAGAGTACTTCAGCACTGCATGCAATCTTACATGTGCATGTTCTCATTGTCAATTAAAAATCCAATCATAGCCAATGGAGGCAGGGCTCCTTCGTTCAGCTTACAATACAATGAAGTAAGTGCAGCCATGGCAACCAGCCAGTCTGCCTGCCCAGTTGCGGACGAAATTGGTATTTACGACAGCAATCAACCGTGGCCAAGCTGCTCAAATGAGGCAATGCAACGCAGTCCCCGGTACAGTGCTTCAAAACCCTCGTTGTACGGTCTGACATGGCGCTGGAGTTTGGCGCTAGGCTCATCACAGCAGTTCCAGACGGCGTTTTCGATGAGGGGCATTCAATCATTAAACCTGTTCAGCTTTGGTGAGTAAAGCCTGTGCGTCGTTCCTTTTAACTAATTAGTTACTATAACTTCTTGAACCAGCGTTCAACTGCACACGAAATAGAGTCAATGCCAACTGACTGGATTCCAGCCCTCCTCGCCCTGGACGAAAGGGACGCCAACCAAGGGGCAGAGGGGGCACAAGGAGTCCCGATTGTCTCGGTTGTGCCATGATTATGACGGGCTGAGCGGGCAAACCCATTCTCCGTGCCTGACCACGCAGACTGCGCAGGACATTGACTATTGTAGGTCGATCCGGGGAACCTCGGACAGGTTGCAATGCCTGGTGAAGGGATGATCTGGATGGATCAATATTGCCGCATGGCGCGGCCGAAGAGACTCGCTTAAGGTATCAATGAGAAAGCCCCTCTGATCACCGACACCAGCCAATTCCTTCAACGAGTTTCCCGTCGGAAGTGCACAAAGTCCATTTTATCGCACCCAGCTTCAAGGCGCTGAAAGCTGACTTTGTTACTGCCAATCTACGACATTGGAGCACGTCCATCAGGCTGAGGCCAGATGGTGTTGGATACGAACATAAAGTATTACATCACCAAAATGGTCAAAGTATATGCTCGCAGGCCTTTGTATTATTCCCAGTTCACCGCTATTTCTTTTCCTTTATGCATGATGTTTTCTAGCATTTCGTCCCAGATTTTGTTCGGCCACAACCGTTCAACCAAAGCATTCAATCACTGCCTCCGGAGTAAGGAGTAGAGAATTGGCGCAGTCCCACCTCGCTGCTGCTAGATGCGGTATTGAAGACAGACTGTGGCGTGCAGCCGTTCCTAGACAGTTCGGTACAATTCCGTGCATATTATCAGACAAAAGTTGAAGCTGCTAACGAAAACGAATTAATACTAAATGCCCTCGGCCTCAAAGCGGTTAGCATAGAATGGGGAAAAGTTAGATAATACTGCTACTGCTACTGCTAATAATAGTAGCTACAGGCTAGAATTCTAGTCACAATAGTAGCGGTTAGTTGGGGGAAAAGTTAGATAATGCTGCTACTAATGCTGTTAATGCTATTGCTACTGCTAAGGATATTGCTACCCACGCAAGGATAGCCATTCTCACCAGGCAGATGTTTAGGTTAGTGCCTAAGGTGCAAAAAAAGCAGGGTCTGCTTAGTGGGGGGACTAGCGATACAGGGCTGGTAAATAACACAAGAGTACTCCGTACTATAATACAATAACACAGCACACTAATTAGCGCTCTAGATGGCATAATATCTGGTGCAAAAGATAAAGAAAATTATGGCGCATACAGTGCAACAAGAGGTACCGCCGTAAATGCAGCACGCGGCGCGCAAACTGCCAAAAACCAAGGGGGCGTCCGCGGCACGGCGCAACAACAAGTAACACAGCCAGCAACACCACTACCAGCACGCCAGACAGAATAATACCCGGCGCAAAAGATGCACAAGAGCCCAGCGCACGAGGTGTACTAAAAAAACAGGGCTTGAAACAAAGCACCTGGCGTGCAATCGGCTAAAATAAGTCTCACATGCCAACAACCATAACTCGACCACCGGCGTCCGCAACAGCACGAAACCTGGTGCACAAGACTCGCAGACACGCAGCGCACACGATGCAGCCAAAACAACGGCGCTCCCGGCCACTCTGCGGCGGGCAGCGCACAAAATGCCAGCGGGATGGGTGGTTTTTTGCTCGGTTTGTGACCAAAAAAAGGAGAAGACAGTGGCAGGAAAAGGAGGAAGACTGTAGGCCGTCTCGTTGAGACTAGGACGGAGACCTTGCAGTTCTTATAGTGAAGAGTAATAACTGTAACAGATTCTCAACGAGGCGGCCCACAGTCCTGTCCCTTTTCCTGCCACAGTCTTCTCCTTTTTCTGGTTAATTTGACAGGAATTTGACTGCTATTTATCTCTTTTACGAAGCCTAGGGGCTTCGGGTGACAAGTGTATTAATACCGGAAGGCAAAGCAAAACAAGAGGCAAAACAATAAATACAGCAGCAAGATAACTAATAGTCCCTCCTATAAGGGTCCAACAGAAAACAAAAAGGCAGAATCCACGGCGCTAGATAGCTACCCTAGGTGTTCCCAATTCCACGCACACAATACTTAATAAGGAGTAGCTATAAGAATTCAAAGGCAATCAAGAAGAGACGGGGAAATGCGCACTTCACTAGGGGTCATTTTAAACAGTATAACACTGAGCGAAAAATGTTGTTCGCTGAGTATGTCTGTGTCTGTGTCTGTGTCTGTTTCATTGCCTTTATGGGCCCGGCGCTCGCCCAGGGAAGGAGCGATTTCATATATATTTTTCTATATCGGCACAGTAATCAACGAAGTGGTTGGGGCACCAAAAGCCCCCGTGGCCTAATGGTTAAGGCGTGTGACTTCTACCTTCTTAGAGAAGTGTAATCCCAAGATTCAGAGTTCGAATCTCTGCGGGGGCTTTCAGTTTTTTTTTTTTTGGGGTTTTTAGGTCTATAAGGCTGCGTAATGTAGAATAAGCATAATTTTACGTGCTAATTGCAAGCAAAAGTGATAATGTTGTGTAATTAATTATTGTTTGGGGACAATTTAACTAGGTCTATAAGGCTGCGTAATGTAGAATAAGCATAATTTTACGTGCTAATTGCAAGCAAAAGTGATAATGTTGTGTAATTGATTATTGTTTGGGGACAATTTAACTAAGCCATTGATGTGGCATTAGCTCCGCAAGAGATAATGCCTCAGCGACCAAAAACACAATAGAATTAAACAAAAAAAAATATTAACTATTATATAGCTTAGTTAGCTATCTAGGTAATAAATTTTATTAATATTAAGCTTTAATTGTATCCGTGGTAGGCGTTTAAATTCAAAGGGTTAATTGGATAAAGTGGACGAAATGGCTTAGTTAAACTGTCCCCCGTATGTAACCCTAGTACCTTTACTCCGTAGGTCTAGCTTAGAAATTATAATAATAATTATTATACGGAGTATAAGTTTTATAAATTTAAAAGACACACAGCGCACATACTAGATACGGCATTTAAAGTAACACTACTCCGTAAATGATTTCTAATTAAACTATGGAGACCAGACCCTCTCTTGTTACGTGCTGGTTCGGCCAGTGGGATGCTGGACGCGGCACGTGGGTTGTCGATATTAGCTGTGAGATTAGTATTATAGGTGTATAGATAAGTGTACATGAAACAAAGCAATGCACAAGTCAGATGTAAGATGGTTGTAAGATTCTTGTTGATTCTAACCGTGTCAGTTATAGCTATCTAATGTGTAACACTCTCTGATTTAGTCATGATCCGTTGTAACCAGGACAAACCGGCCGATATGATCTCCTCTCTGGGATTTTCTAGTTTCATACTGACTAGTATAGCTGCCTTTTTCGAAGCCTGGTATCTCCCTTGTGCGACAGAAACGTCGTTCTTTGTCGTGAATTTGATGTGGCGTAAGTTGATCCGCAAGCATTTCAACAAGAGTGTTCGCCCGAAAGAGGTTTCCCTCGCCCGCTATCTGGTACCAAGCCTCCACTGGTTCACCATTTTTGTTGGTAAAGAAGCACCTCATGCCAAAGCGCACGGCAGGATCTTCCGGGGTCGCAGACAACGCATACGGCACAGGATGCTGGTCACCGGGCTCACGAACGTCGAATTGGAGTCTCATGGAGCATTCCCCTGCCTCATCCTGCATGATGTCCTTATCATCATGAAGCTCGATTCGGCAACAACATATCTCTGATCGTCGTGAAGGGCTATATCCGGGAGGGGGGAAACCGATGTCGAACTCGTGTTCCCTAAATGCTTCTCCAGCAAATCGGGACCAATTCATTACCTGACCTTCAATCTTTCTCTTGCGACGCGTCGGTCTTGCCCGCACGTTCTTGGAGGATCTTGACCGCCTGCTCCTCAAGACTGCTTGTGCCTGTTGAATGACCTGCTTGGTGAGGGACGGTAAGATGTCTTCCATTAAAGGATCTTGGTCCGCTTCGGAACTAGTAGCCGTCTGTTGCCCTTCCGTGTCTTTCATGAGCGACTCGATATCGCTCACTAGCTTGGGCTGCGTCGTTTCGAGCTCACCGAATTCCAGAAGTGCCGACTCAGTTGCGCTTTTGTACGTCTGCGCACATTCCCGTTCCGTGTCGTCTCGAGCATTATCTAAAGCCAGGCCAGGCTCCTGAATAGACCCTTGATTATCCTCGATCCCCAAACCGCTCAATCGGGCTTTAATCTCGCTTTCTTTTGCCTCATACAATTGTGTATAGAGGAGGACAATCTTCTGCCATGCAGATTTGTCGAAAGCGTTTTTCGTCCGCGGAGCCTTATTACTTTTTACGTTGTGTTCGAGACGTTGATACTTCCCCGAACCCTTTAACCGCCTGCAGCGGTGGCCCGTAATAATCATGACGGCTAGCATGCCCCTGACGATAGACCCTGCAAGTCTGGCAAGTTCTTTGACATCTTCCTCCTTGAGAAAACCGCGTCGAGCCAACCAGAAATGAAACCCATCTGGCAAGGTCTCAAATGTTACCGGCTCAGCGCCCTCGGTCTTTTCGCGCCTTGCCATGGATTTAATCTCCACTACCAATGACGAATACGCTACAAAGTAAGGTCTGACCGTGCCCAGGCTTGTCAATTTTACTGCGCATCGGATTCCTTCGCTCAACTCCGTATTGATAAAGGAGCCCCCGGACCAAGCACTGAACGAGAGCTCCGGACAAACCAGGTGGAGGCGGCCGGACTTGTCGTCAACATATAAAGGATATTTGAAGGGTCCTAGATTTATCTCATATCTTGGTGGATTGTTAAGAATTCGACAAATCAATGACTCGGCCCTTGGCCCGCAGATACAAATAATCTGCGTCTGGCTGGCGTTGATAATCTCCTTGTTCCGAGCCACCAAGTCATCAAGAACAGAAGACTCTTCAATGACTTTTTTCTTCATTGAAAGCGGCCCGAGTCTCTGTAATTCATGTGTCCACACTAATACGTTGTTCTCGTTGAAGAGACAACCTTTTAGTTGCCATGGAAGCTCGTCGCTTATCACGACATTGTGATTCCCGATGTCGTCCAGCGCGTTCTCATACCAAGACACTGTCATGTAGTCCAGCATAAACCCGATTTTGGCGGATAGGCTACCCAAAAATGGGGTAATGTGGCTAGATTCTAGCGTCGTGGCTCGGGATGGCGTGTTCTTACTCGTGAGTAAACCCATAATCGTTTCATAACGTTGGTCGCTCTCAACGGAATTTTTCAAGGCGGCTATATAGTCGTCTCGGGTCCAGAGTGGACATTTGGACATTCCACGAAGCTGAGGGTTTCCCCGACTTGCCTTTTTTTTGTTCCGAAACTGGCGCCAAGCCGCAACCTGGAGATCAGAGGATCTCTCAACTCCATCTATTGAAAGAAGTCTGTCACTGGCTTATTTTGCCATGTTCTGTAGTAAAGGTGACATGGGATTAAGCCCATATCCGAGGTCACATTCCATCGAGTTCCAGGCTCGACGTCCTTTGGAGAAAAGCATCCCAAGATGACTAGAAAAGGCTACAGAAAATATATCTTCCATCAAATTGAGTTTCATCTGAGACCATGAAGTGTCCTGGTCCACTTCGTGATCTTCAGATATGATCATGACATTTGCTGTGCGGTGGCCATTGCCAAACCACTGTATGAAGTAGAGCAATGACTCCACAGAGTTCTTCGGAAAGTTTCGAAAATGAGCCGCGTAGATTCTACGCAAGGCCGAGGTGGTCTGGCCAACGTAAACCCGTGAATAAGATGGGTTCCTGTCGTCGGTGATGTTTATCAGGTAACATACCCACAGCTGCTGCAATAGGTGAACGACTTAGAGATTTTTTTAATTTTTTTAATTTTTTTAATTTTAAATTCAATTTTAAGTATAAAATATTATTCAACACTGAATGTTAAAAACACGTATTTATGTTTAAATTAAAAAAAATAATATAATATATTTTATAAAAATTAAAATTCTTTTAATTTAATTAAAACTTTAAAGTTATTAAAATATTCTAAGACTTCGGGTGACGAGGGGCACCGATACCGGAAGGTGGAGCAAAACAATGTGCAAAACAATTCAGTTTGCTCGTGACTTGGTTATCCAAGAGAGAACAGAAAGAAGAAGAGAATGCCCCGGAGGCGTGCCAGTGTAACCACGTGCCCTTGTTTGCGTGCCTTGACGGGATATTCCAACAGAAGGAGTACTTTTAGGCCCGAATAAAGGATCACTTGTGGAGCTAGTGTTTTCCAACAGGAGAAGTAATTGAGTGAAAGTTTGCTTTTCAGTGTTCTTTATCCATTATGTTTGTACATGAAAGCAAACGGCTACGCTGCTGCCTCTGGCAGACCGGACACCGAACAGGGGCCGTTGATGCAGTAAAAATACGGGGTAGATGGCGGAGAAGAAGTCGTGGCCGTGAAGTGAAGATCGCCCAATGGTGTAACTAAGAAGCGTCTTGTGTGTGTCGGAATGTCATGAGTTGTAATTCAATATAATCGGGCGGCAACAAACGCGGAGATCTTCAGGTACGTGAGAAAAAGAAAAAAAAAAAGTTTTAAATTTTTTTGGTTGCCCCTTATGGACTTATCTTGTAATGACAAAACACATTTAGATGCCGGCAGTGCCGTGCTGGAGAACATCGACCAACAATACCTGAATACAGTAATTTGCGGATGCGGATGCGGATTGCGGATGTGCGTTGTGTGGCAGCGTGCGGCGGCGTGTGAGTCGGACCGTGCCGGCAGTACAATAGAGCTGCAGGATGAATAAAAGAAACAATTATCGATTTGTGTCGTCTACGGAGTAGTCTGCTCTGCGCGATAACAAGCCAAGCCAAGCCAAGCCTCTGCCCAAACTACTACTTGCCTATACTCCGCGCTTGCTTATGCTTGGTACTAAGAACAATGTAAAACGCCCATCAACGCCATGCTGTTGTTTGGCAAAATTGACCACATATCAAACGTTCTGTATTCCCATTTCGCACATGTGAACTTTCAAACAGAAAAAAAATAACCACCGCCCTCCATTTCATGTACCATTTCATGTACCATTTCATGTACCATTTCATGTACCATTTCATGTACCATTGACCAGAAATACCCTCCATTTAAGCCCGACTACTGGCCGAGGAGTCTCTTCTCAACGAAGCGGACGAATCCGACCGATCGCTGTCCATGGAGGTCTTGCCCTCGGCGATGGGCGATCTCGAGCGCGCACGCAGCGCCGAGAGGTCCTGCGGGCTGGAAGCAGCAGTTGATGATCCGGCCGGGGTATTTGGGGAGTTGGGCTGACGGGCCTGTCGCCATGATGTGTAGAACTGCTTGCACAGGTGTGCTGACATGGTGTATGTGGGCGACATGTTGGAAGGGGGCGGTAGGAAGGAAGTAGAAGCGCAGGTATGTATTGTATTGTAATCGTAATTGTACGTGTCGATGACCCAAATTTAGCTAGGCTCTTGTTTATTTTGGGAGTGCCACCAAGAAAAAAAAGAAAACCGATGGAGGGCACTGAAAGTAGAGAACAGGGAGTATATAGCTATTGTGTCCTGGAGTCCTTTTATCTATTTAATTCGCAGTTGAGCTGGGGGACAGAGTGTGTTGTTCGTTGGGATAGCACCAAATCGGTTGGGCTCGGGACGTGGCCGGATGTATGTTGTATATGGTTCGATGCGACGCGCAGGCAGGTGGCCTGATGTGGGAAGTAGAAGTGGAAGGGACGTGGACTTGGGAAGTGGGATGAAACCGCTGCCGTGTTATGCAAGTCAGGCCAGCAGATAACACAGGCCTTTTCTTCCACCCAAAAAGGAGAGAAGAGAAGAGGAGAGAGAACGATAGAGAGACAGAGAGAAGGAAAAGAGGGCGTTAATATGCACATCCGTTTCATCTATATGCCAATCTTCGTTACGAAGCAAAGTGCATATGGGAAGGGGGTGCGGGGGTAAGTAAGTACGTCAATAGGTGGTCGCGTGCGACGGAAATCCGGAAACTCCAAGGCAACATTGCATCAATGACCCCGTTGTGGTAGGTATCTTTGCACTGCCTGCCGAGAGGCCTTTGTTTTAGAGGCATGCCATGTGTCCACGGAGTAAACTATGTTCTACACATATGTATACGCAGTAACTACGTCCCACGCAGTTACGACATACCCTACTCCGTACTCCGTGCTGCACTACGCGATGCGGAGTACACATTACGACATACCACATACGACACGCCTGACAAAGCCACGTCTAATGGCTTGTAAATGAAGATCAAGGTTGGAGCTAGATAGTTAGCGCTCTGTAAGCTGGCTGGCAAGCATCACGGACCAGTAACTAGAGGTAGGGGCGCCCTGATGCGACAGCCAGCATCAGCCAGTATCGTACCGAGTAGCTACAGTACTAAGCAGACCGTCAGCAGGTCAGGTGGCCTGATTGACTGGCCATGATGGAAAGTGGAGGTGGCACCACCCATCATCCTACTAGTACTCCGTACCGAGCACAGTACGGAGTACCGCAACCCACAGCCACATCTCCCCATCTAGTCTTTCTGTCAGTCGTCATCTCATCTGGCAGCTGCCAGGGCCGAAGGCATCTGCTCCTCGGCACAGGCACCAGCAGTTCCAGGATGAGAGTCAAAAGCGCAAAAATAGTTTCTGCACCAATCGGCTTTGTTTCAAAACTTAAAAAAAGCTATACAGAGTACTCCGTAAGCGAGTCAAGCTAAGAAGTCGATTTGCGCCGAAATCCAAGAAAGTACGGGACAGTCTCCGCTGCAAGCTCGAGGGTTCTCAGCCAATAGCGCCGATTGCGATTTCGCTTACGGAGGACACCCATGCAACACACGCAGGCTTATCAGGAAAAGTCTGGTACGCCGTCACTGTAATTACTCACTCATAGAGCTCCCGTGCAACAGAGTACTTTACTACAACTCTCAGGATGCTTCTCGAAGCTGTGATTATTAATGCTAAACATTGGGACTGACTTACTGCCTAGGCTGCGGCGCCGCTTCGAAATGATGAAAAACTGATATGGGCGTATCATTCTAGCACACCAACATGTTTTAGTTCTTCTCAGACGCCGGCTATTCATTAGGATACTGAATTGTACACTTTAATAACGATAGTGATGTACGTATATATGTTCACAGGTTAAGACTTCAGGCTCATTGCCCTGAAAGAAGCCCGTGCCTATCCATACAGGAAAAGAAACTATAGGCTCAAGCCCTCCAAATCGCCTTCGCGCCGCGCTTGCAAAACTGTCCTAGAACCAAAACCCGACACTTTAAATAATATAGTCCTGGAACTTTATACCCAAAAAGAAAAGAAGTAGTAGAGTTATGGTTACAACGGCCTTCAGAGCAGGACTGCTGCCATGTTGAAACTCAAAACGTATCAAGCATGGTAGCATAATACTTTTGTGAATGCAAAGAGTAGCAATTCTTAGAAATGCAACTGTGCCCTTCTGAATGGCCATGCATATGAAAGAATTCAAGCATGTGGGTATAGTGTAGTACAGTGTGGTGTAATGTGGTGGTGGCGGTGGTGGTGATGATGCTAATGATAGCGATGGTGATGATAATATGTGCCTGTAAGTGTGTATGAACGAATAATGCCAGCGGCAAGCCCCATTCATTTACTCTACAATGGCACTCTCGTCAGCTAGCTGCGATGTATTCTTGTCCGATGCAGCCGCAGTAATGTTATCTCGCGCCTTTTGTTGCGCCTCCAAGAACCTTCCCCAGTGATCAGGATCGCTATCTCTCATACTGCGGAAGAGTGCATCTTTGTCTTCCTTGAAGGCGCGAATTGCTCCCTTCTCCTTCACCTTCTCGAGCAGCTCGCCACCAATGTCCTCTGCGAGGTCAACAAGCATTTGTGCATGCTTGGGGTCGGCTCCAATGTCGTCAATGGTGCTGATCGTGTCAAATTGCTCTTTGCGGACAAATCCAGAACGGAACCGATGGCCCGCACGAAGAACTCGGCCTTCTTCCTCTGCCAGTTCTCTCGAGAGCATCGAGTTGGATCGTGATAGTGATTTGGCAGGGTGAATCTCTGATTCATCTTCTACATCTGACATCACGACCGCTGAGTCTTCGCTCGGTGTTATCATCTGCAGCGGCTCCTCGCTGGACGTGGACGAAATCTTGCGTAGTTGATTCTTGTTAGCTGTATCTGGCACTGGCTCGCGTGTATCAGGGAACTCGTCCTCGAATCTTTTGATGATGCCCTGCAGAGTCTCGTCGAGGAACATGAGCTTGCGTAAGTTCATCTCGTCGCCACCATCGGACCGGGCTTTGTTTAGGGCCGGCTGTATACGGTGCCGAATCTTTCGAGCTCCGGCCAGCAGGTGCTTCGACATGTCCTTTGCTTTCCCGCCAGTAGGTAAGCCAGCCTTTACCGCTGGCTCGCCGCCTGTGTCGGTGTCCTTGGTAAAGTCTCCAGACTGTCGTCGCGAGTCATCACTTCTGTTCTTGAGGCAGCATGTCAAGGCCTTGACTACACCTGTGCCTCCAATAACGTAGTCTTCATCTGGCGCTTCCTCGTTTTCATCTTCAGGGCCATCCTCTTCTAATACGTCATGTCCCACAAGGTGAGCCAGGACGTCGGGGTATGCAGCAAACTTCTGGTCTTGCACCTCCGCTTGCGTTTCGGACATTGCACTGGCTACCACAGCGCCGATGTCGGTATCAGGTATGCGCTCCATATTGCGGAGACAGTATGCCACGACTTGCCTGGCCATGGCCTTGACAATCTCTCCAGCTTCTTCCTTGGGAACTTCAATATCAACACATATCAGGCTCTTGGAGATCCTAGTAGCCGCCATAAGAGAAGCATACAGTGCGCAGGCCTCCTCCTGGGCCTCTTCCGTCTTTGCAGCTGTAAGCTGTACCAGCTCGGCATTGCCTAACAGGTTAATGTGCGCCAGATTGTGCACTTCCGGCAAGACTTCAACAAGAGCAATAGCCTGTTCGGAGCTCATATTGACATCCTGCAAATGAATCCGTTTCAGGTGTTCCAACTTGGGTAGATATCTGTGAATGCGTCAGTGCGCTAAGCTACAACCATGTGATGAGTACTCGAGCCGTTTAGGGGCGTTGACGAACCTTCTCAGAAGCCCAAGAGCGCTGGGCTTGGACTGGAACAGGTCTTGATTGTGTGACAAGTCGATGAACCGGAAACTGCTTAACTTGGCCAGTGCTGGTAGCATTTTCCCGAGACCTGATGGTGTAAGGCCACAACTGGCAAGACTCAGTGCCCAGACGGGGTGGTTTTGGTCCAAGGAACTGGCAAGGGTCTCAATGTGCTCGCTGATGTCGTTGCCCCCAAGATCAAGACCCTCGCAAACTCCTGCGGCTAGGTACCTCACTACATGCTTTATGCCCTCAGCATCGAGGGAATTGTGCGCCAGACCAAGTCTCCGAACGCCACACTTGATCATTCCATCAATAATTAACCCAAGTTGCTCCATGCTGGGTTCCGTCTCACCCATATTTACCATTTCCAGAGTTGAGCCGCCTAACCGCTCCGCAATCGCTTTTGAAAACACATCCGAAATGGACCGAGGAATTTGCACTCCGTTGGGCAGGGTACCGTTCTTAGCAGCAGGTGCTTGTCGTGGGAAGGGGATGTGCGAAATATCCAAGTTTTTGAGAGACCGACATTTGTACAGAAACAAGGAAATATGTTTCCAACCGTCTGGGCCTAATTTATTATTCTTGATGACGAGACGCTCAACAACTCCGCCTTGAGGTTCGAGTTCGTGTTTCGGCTTCCTACGCCTTGATGTTGGTGGCATTTTAGCTGCCAGTAGGCCGGCGAGAATAACTCGCAGACCCTCATCATGCAATCCACTGTTCTCCAGAATGATCTCCTTTACCGGAACGACTGCGAGGTAATCGCCCAGAGTGATCAGATCCGGAAGTTGGAGATAATAGTCTGTCAAGTCTAGCTTAGTCACTGTACCTGCTGCTACATTTGAGTTGGCGGGGTCCATCAGTTGCTCGGTGATCTTCTTAAGGATCGGAGTCTCGCGCAGTTGACAACAGCGACGGTATATTCTCGCAGGGTTGGTAGTGGGATGAGATGACGACTTTGGGGTCGTGGTGCCACTGAGTGCTTCTGATGAAGAATCACTACTGTCGTATTGAATCTCAATCGGTACGGATCCGTTGTCTTCAGCGAGTCTTCGGCGCTTCTCTTTCCTAGCTTTCCGCTCCTCTTCGCTCCTCTTCTTCTTCTCCTTCTTCTTAGTTGTCTCCTTCTCAGGGCCAACAGAGGCGGCTTCATCGGCAGGGCCGTCATGCATCGCGCTGGAGTTGTCGACCACCTCGATTTCCGAAGCCGTGCTAGATGGGCCTCCAGAAGCGGTGGCGGCTTCTTCGGCTTCTTTCTTGGCCTCGACTGCTTGGGGATTTTTCAAAGCATCACCCTCCCCCCTTTCGGTAAACTTCTTCTTTTGTGTTTTGTCGATCACCTTTGGTTGCTGGACCTCCCCATCTGCATATTTGGGCATTGGTGCGATCTCGACATCGACACAGAAAGACACTCTTCTCAATCTAGCCTCTTTCAGCTCCGAAATCTTACATCTCTCACGGCTTTGATCGACGTTGAGAATCTTGCGCTCGACCAAGCCATTCCCAAGCTTTCCGTTTGCTGTGGCGCTGCCCCCCGAGGACGACAGACGGCGAAATACGCTCAAAATACCGGCTTGACCAGATTTAGGCGGGGCTGGTGTATAGGGGCTATTACCATCCGGCTTAGCGGCTGCATGTTGCAGAACAGCATTTCTGGTGGGATTCAGTCTTGGCGGTATCGGCTCAACGGCATCCTGGTTGGACGGAGATGCAGAAAATTTTGGTTGCGACGGGGATTGCGGTGCTTGGTCCTCGGCTTGCTGCTGCGATTCTTTATGATGGAGATGATGCAATGAATGGTGCTGATTCGGTGAGGTACTTGGAGGAGGGTTGGGGGAACCAGAGAATTTAGCAGAGATGTTGGAAAACCATGAATTACGGCGCTGTTGTGGAGGCGTTCCGTTTGGACCGTTCTTGTTCTCTATTGACCCCGATCTGGATAATCGTCTTGTAGTGCCGGGGCCATTGGATGGACTAGGAGATGGCTGCCCATTCTGTTGAAGAGGAATGCTTTTGGTATCTGGTGTTCCTTGAGGACTACGAGGGTCCTGCGACGGCTGGGGTATATTTCGCGGCTGTGATGAAGCTGGGTTTGGCTTAGGAGGTGACGTAGACGTTTTACCGGGCTTGTCTGTGGTGTGGTTGAAAGACATGTCAGCCGTTGATCAGTAAGCACGAGACATTGGAACTCATGGCGGAATACGGCTTTGGCGGCCGCACGGCATCACGGAAAGAGATGCGCAAAGGCTCGCAAGTGCCCCCAAAAGCGTGAGAAAGTCTGGCAGGACAAAAACATACCTTTTGGCGACGCCTTGGTCATCCAGCTGACGTCTATACCGTGAACTTGCTCCATGATGCAGGGAGAAGGGTTCGTGTCGCTGGGCGGAGTACTCCGTACACGGTGGGAAGCACCATGTGCAAAGACGATGGCAAGGAAGGAACGGTAAGCTAGATTAAAATACAAGAATGAACAGAGAGGATGTGGCAAATTCAATGCTGGATATCACCGTAGATACCGAGCGCGGCAGTGGGGGCGAGTATGTTCAAGTGTCTGCAATGCGGATGAATAGATGAGGCTCGACGCCTGCAAACCGATAAACCAGCGGAATGGGGCCTCGAGCAGCAGCCGACAATCCCCAGCGGCGGGCAGGGGTGTGGCAACTGCAAATCAGTGGATTTGTGGCTCTGGCCGCTCAGGTGCGGGCAGCCAGAAGTCTAGACTGACTGACTGATTGCTAGCTTCCGGAGTTTGCGACGAATTGAATCCCACGAATCCCAAGAATCCTTGAATGTTTGGTGGCTGCTCGCGCGGGTTGCGCTCCCTCGATCTCCATTGCGTGCAGTCTTGTCGCTATTTAATTCCACTGAGCACCAGGGTCATCAGCACCAGGCGCATGTTGCTTGCACTGGCAGTCCCAGATTCACGGTCACCAGATGCCCTCTTGCAGTAACAATAGCAGTAACAATCTTTATGTATGGACTACCGAGCTTCCCCACTGGTCCAGCGCCTAGCAGCGGGGTAGTTGATACAATCTGGTACAGGCCGGATGGGGTGGAAGGTGTTTGAGATCGGCGAGATTCGAGACCCTTCCGTCATTGACCTCGTCCGTTGGCCTCCAGTGCCACTTCATCAAGCTGCGGAGCGCTGCTCCAGATGCTCCCATGTAGTTAGTTACTCCGTAGTTACCATGTGGTTATACGGAGTAACTAGTTAACTAGTGAATGTACCAAGCACGGCAGAAATCCCCGCCAACTGAAAAGGCTTTCTTGTAGAATTCAACAACACAAACGCTAGGACCGCCCGACGCAACAACTACGGGGTATATTTACCTGTTACGGTGAGCATGGAACGGTTAAGATAAACCGCAAAGCCCCGCAAGACTCCTATAGTATCTGTTCTGTTGGCCTGATCATTTCATCTCATCTCGTCGCAGACCCTGGATACCCGGACGCGCCGCATTGTCCTCACACCTCCTTCGATTCAGGTGGAACCTGTCTCATTTGCTGTCTGTCGGCAACGGCGTCATGACCATCCCAGATGTGATTGCGCTAAGCCAGGCAAACAGTCAAAGCAAGTCGCTCTGCAAAATTCAGACTAAGCCAGATTCTCAGATGGCGATAATAATGTGACGAGTTTTCGCATGACCATGAGGTTGAAGCAGTAGCTGGCAAAGCTAATCTGCTCTACCTATTCTTTTTTTTTTTTTTCGCACTTTGCAAAGTACTTCTGCTTGTATCATCAGATGCTAATCGCTTACGAGCATGGCTTGCCATGCCCTCTTATTGCCTTTGTGAAGGACGCGATTACAAGGGATTCTCCATATTACAGATCAATCGAGGACAAAAAACTACATTCTGGTGCCAGGGACATGGCCAAGACCTATAACTGATACTCAAAGTTTGTGGGACTCAGTTCAGAGAGGCGCTTGAATGCCTGAGAAAAGGGTGAGGTACTTGCTTTTTCGCTTCAATGTAATACGGCGCTGCCAACGAAGCAAAGAACTCTCTTCAGCAACGTTCTTCCCACTCTGGTAAAAATGAAAAAAAGTCTTCGCCGCATGCCTTCAAAGAGGGAGAACTGGTAGTTTCGACTACGAACAAATTGCTTATAAAAAGTACTTCGAAGAACCGAGCTACGCGCCTGTCGAGACTACAATCGGAGTACGCGTAGTAGTAAGGTTATGCTATTGGCATTGAATCAATATCTGGAAGCATTGGCATGTCATTCGCCGATACATTGGCTTCACTCTGCTCTCTTTCCGATAGCTTTGTGCAGGCCTACTACAAGCAGTTGGCTAGTTCGAGATACGACAACCATCAAGTTGGATATTTCTTCCTTTACAAGGGCAATGTTTGTGATGATAGGACGCGGCAATTTTTTTTTTTTTAACAAAAAACAAAGAGAAAGCGGGGATGCCCATATTGAAATCTTCAGTCATAATTCATAACTTAAAACCGGAGTAATTTGCATTTCGGCCGTAGCTCTTGTCCTCGATCTGAAGCTTTAGCTAGGCAAGAATATACTACTATTCCCGGACCTTACTTCAATCATGCACCGGTTAATGCTCACGAGGATACATGTTTCGACAGTCTACAGTGAGGTTCGACGCCTGGGATCTGCAGTTTTGGAGACATTTCCTTCAAAAGCGCATTTGTTGTCTTTGACCAGACGCAGGCCAATGCACGAATCAGCTCTTACAGCAGCGTTTCTGATTTAAAGCAGAAAGCATGCTTACGTTATACAAACATAGTGTGTAGCTGTAGACTTCATATCGATCAAGCCTTCCAATCGTATGCGTATGATCTAGTTAAATCATATAAAGTCATATACTGCCCATATACATGTACCATATAACCTCAAGCGTATGATCATATTTGACCATACACGGGGTCAAGCTGCTCTGAGGTCAACATTTCCCGCAACACGACACCTAAACAACGTCAAACGTCGTCCAAAAGCCATTGTTATCTCAAGTAACTAGCTCTGAGGATTGTATTTGTGATTTATTCATAGGAGGCTGCTTGTTTGGTTTCCTGGTTCGTCAAGCTGTGCCAGGATACCGAACTCTGCCGGCCGATCAATTCTTCAAGCTGCACCGGATTGTGGTAATTGCGTTTGTTAGAGGGATAGAACGATGGGACTTGACATCACTATTTGTCTCTATTGCGAGGGCATTATTGATACGTTGTGTTGAAGCAATTTCAGCTATCACCATGATCCTTTGCTAGCTCTAAGTCCGCTCCAAGTCTGCTCTTTACCAGGCCATACAAAACTCAACATACCTGACTTGCCGTTGTCCATCTCTTCTCTCATTCTCGCCTTAAACGTACTAGTATGTTCCTCAGCACACATGGTCAATCCTGATAACTATACTCTTTAACATTGGAAGATGGTCGATTAAATCTTTCCATGCTGAACTATAATTGATTTCATGTAAGGAATACCATATGTGGGGATCTCTTAAGCTCCTTGCCCATTCAACGTCCAGTTCAATAGCCCTAATGCACCGCTTTTGATCATGACTCAATCCAGACGCGAACTTGCGTAGATGCTCTGAATGCTGGAAACGTAAGGTGTTCTTTCCGTAGAATACCTCAATTCCAGCAAAATACAGAGCACGGCAGGCAAGCAGAACACCAAGGAGAGGTGAACGTGATCTGCCACCGGTCATGCTCTCCTTTTTCACATCGAACCGGTATTCGGAGTGCAGCTCAAGGGGCTTGTCCTGAACAAGGACGTCGTTGACGATGATAAGAAGGAGCTCGTGTAGAAGTCGAAGCGAGGATGACGATTGATGCTGCTGTTGTTGATTTGCGATCGGCGGGTTAGCTGGCGAGGCTGGTGAGGTGGCTTCATTATCCGCCCGTTTCGAACTCTCCTTCTGAGTTGAATTGCACTTTCGTTTTGCGACCAGAGGCGCGCATGGCTCCCTTAGCCTCTGAGCACGGGTAGAAACAGGTAGGGAACTTAGGAAATATCCTTTGCCGTACTCGTTACCCGTCGGCCAGATATTTGCAAGAAGTTGGCCTGCAAAAACTCGAACCAAATATAGTTATCCTCTTGTTCTGGCGGAAATGAGTGCATGTACCTGTTGGTTCAAAAATGCACCACCAACCTATTGGTAAGTAAAGCCCGAATCACGAGGTCAGTTAGTTGGTAAGCTGCAGAGGTTACATGGTGCCCTCATTTTTTTGTCGAGCGGTCCCAGCCGATATTCCGTGTAGCTGCCGCTGCAGAGCTCTCGCGCACCGTCATGTAGCGAGCGCAGAGAAAGCCGCAGCAGCTTCGTCATGCGGAGATGTTAAATACGGTAGCGTAGGGCCTTTGATTGATGGCCATGAACTTTGTTGCTTGTAGTATTCACTGACTTGGCCCCCGCTACTTGATTGTTGCATGCAGTAACGTATACTCCCGAATCTGCACCTACTGCCTCGGAAGCATTGTCAAAAACATTACCACTGCTCAATGCAGTTATGGCCGAGCCGGTGCTCTATGAAGCCGGTTTACCTGTCTTTCTAAAAGCACTGAAGAGACCAGGCTCGGATTTTAAAGCGAGAAACCCGGTGTAGAGCGAATGACCTCCAAATCTTGATGCTCACGAAAGCAGCCTTGCGGACTGGTATGTGTGTGTGGGACCCTAACCCGGACACTTTCCTTTCCACTCGGTGATTAAGGAGTATAGTCGCTATTTTTGACCCGCAATCCACGACCACTTTTACCAGGCTCTTCCATTCCACATGGGAATCCTACACATATAATAATTTAGTATTGACCTGACTAAAGCTGAAGATGTGGAAAGCCTTTCTTTTCGAGGCGACGAACAGTCAATAGATAAAACTTACTGCTCGGAAAGAACAATTGCTTCTGCTCCTAGACCAGGCATTACCGGAAAGTTTCGCCGACGCAGAGAGTAATATAATTGAAGTCAATATGGGTACTTTCTCACTCTGCCGGACGGGGTGGATAATGTTCATGAGATTAGTCTCCCAAGTATGTAAGTGCACCTTCTCCTTTACATTCTAACACATAATATGTAATGAATGGCTATTATGGTCCTTGAAAGCGATAAATAGGTAGTTAATGATACTCACGCTGTTATAATTATAGCTGGTATTATCACATGATGGTCTATACTATTCTGCGGGCTCAAGGGGTCCCGCTTACAAAGCAACTCTTTCCTTTTGCGTGGCAAAGATAACTAGCTAGCTGCCTTTGCATAATCCAAGATTGGGCTAGACTAAAGCAGTGGTACTTTATTCGGTTGTGATGATTGAGCTATATCTGCAACTGTTCCTTTGTTGTCACCCACTAGATTGACTTGGAAAGCTTTCTGTTATACTTCACATACGCGATTGCTAGCTAGAAACAGTACACAGTAGTAGCCTTTTAAAGTTACGTTGCGTCTATTAATCTGCAAATTTGTATTGGCCTTTACCATAGCTGTTGTATGTGGTGGTATCTATATACCCAAGATAATAGTGCTATCCCTACATATCCTCATCAAAGGCTCTTTTCTCGTTTAGGCTTTTGACTTTGCTGTTGCTTTTTTTCTTTTGGTTTTCCTCCCCCTCTTCTTTTAACTAACATAACAAGAAAGAACAGTATCGTTGATAAGACGCAACCTCCGATGTGACTGCAGGGTTCTCGGACTGAGTATCTGGAGGCAGCGAATGTCGTCCTGGATTGTTCTTGCCCGAGAGCAGCGTATTTAGAGGACATGCCTCCCTCTATTGCCATTTTATGCGCATTGGAAGGCGAGCATGGGGGTTTCTAGTATCTAAAGCGGCAAGAGCACTAAACCGAACACACCTGCAGCCGCTGGGACATTACAAGCGTAGATCCTCCACAGATCTTCGTCTGACGCATCGTTGGGTCTTTTCTGCACCTTAGCTTGCATTTGGACAAAAATACACCTATCATACTCCGAATCGGTGTTCTAACATCACGAATAAAGCGATACACTTCTTCGCAATTTACTGAACCGTTTACCAGAGATTACTTGGAGGCCTTGCAATGGCTTAACCGCCGCTCAAGTAACCCCTACGAAAGAACCCAATCAAGACACAGCTAATCGTCTCGGCGCACTTCCGATATACCCACGACATCTTCATGCAGCAATAAGTGGATAAGACGGTCAATGCAATCGAAGTCACCGTCAGCACCATGATACCTCCCCGTGACCTGTTTTGCCGTAGATAGGCGATATGAAAGACGAAACCGGTGGGTGGATGGGTGGATGGGGATGGATGGAGTGAAGGCACACAAAAGTTGCCCTAATCCAACCCTGGCGGTAATACCAGAATCTCCCATGCCATCCTCTACCCCCGGATTATTGCTGCCCGCGAAGGCTTTTTCTTGACGTAATTCAGACGCGCTCGAAGTTTCCGCCCGAAGTCCCCGCCCGGCGCCAGTTAAAAACATGCCGCTTGCCCGTCCACGCCGTATTGTATGGTGTGAGGCCCTATTCTGGTACAGTAGGGTCGAACAATCACATTATACACGAACACCTGTGTGTGGGGAGGCATGGTAGATGGTTTGGCAAAACTCACCTCTGCGCGAATCTACCATCAAGTCAGGCTACCCCATCCCACTGCTTGTAAGGTCTTGTACTCGTATGATACATGGAAGGCGGGCGGGTCGTGGGTTCCTCCGTAATTTTAGGCTTTGACAGGTGGAGTTTACGCGCGCTATTGCACTCCGTGGGGCGCTCGAGGTTGGTTTCATCATAGTGGTGAAGCATCGGTCATAGATGACTGCTTCTGGTTCATGGGGAGGCTCTGCTCTGCCCAAACCGCACGTATTGCCACAACGCATACTTGTATGGCTACAAAGTGATTTCTTACCATCACAGTCACCAGGTCATGCGCGGAAGAGGGTTGTCTGTCACGGACGTCACACAGCGCAGCCATGTCGAACTCCGGCCCATTCTTTCGCCAAGAAAAGACAAATGAATGGGTTGCAACCACTCCTCATCAACAGAGATAGAACAGCAAGGATCTGAAGCCAACGATTAAAATGCTGCCAGCAAACAACAGCGGAGCCTCTCTCTGACAGCTGCAACAATCTCCGGTTTTCCTGCGTTCCCTTTCGGGTAACCGCCGGGCCGAATAAATGGTCGTCGGGAACAGCCAAGTTAATCCAACTGTTTTCTTGACGACCGGCAGAGGCAATAGGTCCGACTCTACTGCGGAGAACCAATGTGCGTAGAACAAGGCTACGTATACCTTCTCAATCAAGTCTAGATAATTCAGCTTGTATTGTTTTGTGCAAATTCCCTGGAGCATACCATAGTTTCACGCTTGTAACCCTGATATCGGAAAATTTCTAGCTCTATCCACATATCGCCTTGTGCGGACTGCGAAGATCGCTGCAATTGTGTACTCCGCATATATCGTCCTATTCATGGGTCGAACAGCTTGCAAATTGAACACGTGCTGATCAAGGGATGGGTCCTACTATGCAGAGTACCAAAGTTTGCGTTATCACGAACGGGTTCCATATCTCAAGAGTCCCCACGGCTATACTCCGTACACACGGGAAGAAAATGCGCGCGAAGGTTCAGCCACCATTTCCATCTTGAGCAACTTGCATATAGCCAAGGTTTGGGTCTCCGTGTCACAAAATTTCCCTCCTCCTCACTGGGGCACACAAGCGATGCTGAACCAACATGCCTTTGATGAATGCAACGACGCGGCACAGCACCAGCCACGTATACGTCCAAGAGACATACAAAGTACCAATTGTGGTCTCCACATCACGTCTTCGCTCTGGGGAACCTCGGAATCTCGGACGATTCCCGATCTGTCTTCATCTAACTCGTGGACGTCTTGGTGTTCTATTCACTTCACCATCGTCGTCTCAAAAATGCTTCGGAAGATGACCGACTTGGTGATAGACGGCGTTGGCTGCTTCTGGCAACACACTACTGGCCGGTGATTGTGCTATCAAATGAGGGGCCGAATCGAAATGTGTACAGAGATACGGTCCCTTGAAGTTGTTTTATTGTGCCAAGCTTTCAATATATCTAGATCGGGGTGTCCAGACAGCCTAGAGTCTATAGAAGAGAAGCAATAGTTCAACCAAATCAGCGATACAAAGCCACTTGTTTCTACTCAGCTGTGTGGAATCCATCTAGCATCTATCTTGAATCCAGCCTCTGCTATTCTTCTTAACATGCCTCACAATAGTGTTGAAGCTTCATTACCAAAGTATAATCATCCTCATGAAACCCAAGGAAAACGTAAGCGGCGTCTGCTCTCCGAATCTCCAGTGCAGACGGCATATATGAGAACTAACTGTTTGCAGTCTCGTACGCCAACCTCACAACTCTAGATCTCTCCGAATATGACAAGCCTGGCGGCAAGGAAAAGTTAGCAGAGCAGCTAAGGGACACAATCCACACAATTGGTGAGTGAGTGTTTCATCACGTTGGCAGACAATGAAGCACGGCGCGCAACAACAACAACAAAACGTGACAAAAGATTCACCTATATACAATGCACCTCACTAACACGAATATACTGTAGGCTTCTTCTACATCACCAATATCGGCCTCACCCAGTCTCAAATCGACCAACAGTTCGCCATCGCCAAAGAGTTCTTCTCCTGCTCCCCAGAAGAGAAGTTGCAATACCGCGCGCCCCTCGAAGAAGGCAGTTACAACGGCTACCGCCCCCTCGGCTCCGTCGAGGTGCTCCCCGGACTCCACGACAACCTCGAGTTCTACAACGTGTTCAAGTTCATCCCCCAAACCCAACGTCCCCAGCCCCAGATCATACTGGACTACTGGAAGCAGATCGAAATCTTCCACCGCCACATGCACCAAGATGTCACTTGCAAACTTCTCACCCTGCTCGCCATCATTTTGGGTCTGCCTGAAGACACCCTCGTCAATGGGCACTCGTACGAAGCAAACTGCGACAGCGCCCTCCGCTACATGATGTACCGCGCGAGGACGGCGGATGAAAACAGGAAGTACAAGGATCTTTACCTCAGGGGACACACCGACAACGGCACTCTCACTTATGTCTTTCAGCAGCCCGTTGCGGCGCTGCAGGTCAAGCGCTGCGCAGACGCCGACTGGGAGTATCTGAGGATCCCGGAGGGCAAAGTTGCCGTGAATATTGGGGATATCCCAGAGTTTCTATCCAATGGATACGTCAAGGCTGGCATTCACAGGGTAATTGCGCCGCCGGAAGATCAGGCCAGCATAGATCGTTTGGGCTTGCTGTACTTTGTGAGACCGAGCGATCGGCTACCGCTGAAGAAGCTGGATAGTCCCTTTTTAAAGAGGATGGGCTATGGGAAGGAAGGGACTGAGGCGGATCTGGATATTCCGGCCTCGGAGTGGGTGAGGGCAAGGGTGAGGAAAAATTGGAAGGGCAGTGTGATGGCGGGCGTGGATGCGAGGAGGGAGGGATTTCTGACCAAGGTGTTTTATACGTGATGACTACAAACATGTTTTGTAGGATAAGATTCATAACATGCATACTTGTGTGTGTGTGTGAGGGAGAGAGAAAGGGAAGGGGGGGGGGGAAAGCCCTACAGCGGAGATGTTAAGATGAGTCGATTTGTGTGCCCCAGATCGTGTTGCTCATTTATATACGTAGTATCTCAATATACCATTTTCAAATGAAAATCATGACATGCACACATCAATATTACTGCACTTCATTATGTCACATACACACACATAATCAACACAAGTGGCGCGGAAGATTTGGTATTCATTTCATTTGAAATACGAAACTTGAACCGTTCCCAGTCCTCAACTCAAACTCCGAACCCAAGCCTTTCCGGCGAACCAAAAAAAAAAAACCTCGCGTTGTGCGTGACATAATGACTTTCTTGCTTTTTGATGACCAGTATCCATTTTCTATCAAACAGCAACCGCCAGTTTACTCGTCGGCAAGAATGGTCTTGATTCTCTCCTGGACACGCTTCTCCTTCTCGGCCTTGGACAGCTTGGTCTGTCTGTACTTCTTGGAGATGGCCTTCCACTCTTCCTTGGTCTTCTTGGGAGCATCACTCTCGGCCTTCTTGAAGGGGTCAGCACGGATGGCCTGGTGAGCCTCGGTGTACAGGTCCTCAAGACCGTCAGCCTCGATATCGTCATCAATGTACTTCTGGAACTGGCTCTGGTAACGCTCCTCATCATCGTCGGCCAAAGTCTCCATGTACTCAGCGACGTGACCACCAAAGATGTACTTGGACAGAACCTCGGTGTCCAACTCCTTGGACTCGATGTCATAACCAGGGAAACGCTTCTCGGAGTGGGGCACCAAGATGCCACCGTCGGAAGCACCCTTCATGGCGCCGAAGACACGGGCACCGGTGGAGGTGCGGGCAAGACCAACATCAAGGAAGACCTTGAAGGGGCGGCGCTCGCCGTCGTCGGTCTCGGCGGCCTCGGTGAGTGTGAACTCACCATCGGGCTCCTCAACACCGACAAAGTCCTTGTCGAGGCCGAGCTTGCTGAGGGCACGACGGGCAATCAGCAGACCAGTGGCGTAGGCAGCGGACCAGTTGGTAAGACCGTGCTTGATGCCATAAGCCTTCAGCTCGTGGGCGTAGGCGGACACGAAGACCTTGTCGCCGGTGATCTCGGACGACACGATCTGCATGATAATGTCCTTGTTGGTGAAGCGGACGACCAGGCGGTACTTGGGGGCATTGTACTTGTTCTTGGCCTGGGTGATGAGGCGCTTACGGGCGTAGTAGTCGGTCTTGCCAGAGCGTCTGCGCTTGTACTTGGTTTGGTAGCGGCTGTTTGGGAAAAATAGGTATTAGCATTTCTTCTTTGTCCCTCCCGAGGATTTATAAAAAAGAACCGAGGCGGGGGCAGGGAAGGGGGGCTTCAACAAGGGCAAAATGAATAATTACCTGTAGTAAGCGCTGTTCTTAACCAACTTGTGGAACGGCTATCCAATGAAATTCCCGAGTCAGCAATTTGCGCTTCAGATTTGCTCGTTTTTTTCCTCCATCCGAAGCATCTTGCGGTGACTCTACGAGCAATAGAACGGCATTTCTGCCATGTAGAAAAAATAGGTGTGTGGTCCAGGAATTGCAAACCGGGTTACCAGTTTGCAATTCCTGTTCGATAGGCCATTTTCAACTTACCATCTTGACGGTATTTACCAACGACTGGGCTGGAAGATTTTGCCTTGAAGGAGAAGGAGAAGTAAAGCTGTGATGGGTACGACCGACTGTGATAGAGGATCGGAATCTGGTGGGGAATTTTTTTTCAAAGCCCTAATTGTAAAACCCCTCTGTGACTGGTTGCGGCTCGGTAAAAAGCCACTAAGCAGTCCACTTGTGGTTGGCAGCAGCAGCGTGTCGGAGGACGAGCTGGGTTGGTTACGAGACACGTGATGGCTAAGCAGCTGCTCTGGATTTGCTGGGTTGGGGACGTAGTGACCGCAGGCAGGTTAATGCCGTCTCCACCGAAGTATTATCTATCGTTGAAGATGGGACCTGTCAATCTCGCTCCTCCCAGTTGAATGTATAGGCAAAAGTATATTGTTGGTTCAGCAATTCGAATTAGCATCTGGTAGGTAGACTGTCCAGCAGGATTGCCTGTTTCGGACTATCAAAGCTTGCGCGAAGATCCTAGTAAATTCTGCGCCTTCACTCATACAATCCCTTGGGTGCGAATTGTCCTGCCGCCAACATGCAGTCTGTGTTCGTCAATACACAGTTAAACCGGTAATTACGCGTGCCATGTAGAGACGAATGAGCTAATGAAATATGTGTTAGGCATTGAATTGGTCTGCGTAAATACGTACATAAGTTTTAGAGCCTGCATTTATCTCGCAAAGGTATCGTTTAACTGGTATCAAGAGTAGTTATCTCACTACGGAGTACGGAGTAGTTATCGAGACGCCACTGTGAGCGGACAGCCAAGTACGAAGGTACAACCCATTTGGCCAACCAACCACAGAGCGTCCATAAAGTCGTGCATCGCGTGTTTGGCTGTCCGTCCGCCGGCAGACCCACCCAAGCCGAGGTGCCGCGGATAACTACGGAGTACTCCATACTCACTCTTGAATTCGCTACCCCAGATCTTATGGATAGCATCGCCCAAAATAAACAGCCATCGTCTCTCGCATTGATTCTCGTTCTGTCCTAAAACCTAAATGTCTCTACTAGGCCCAGAGGATCCCCCCATAGACCAAATTCTGGAAGCCATTGACGAAATGGCAGCCTCACCACAACCCAAAGTACTACTCTTTGACATTGGCGGCGTCTGTGTAAGTCAACAAACGTCACTCACCCTCACCCTTCTCACTTACACCTCCCATTCCACAAACTCACAAGAACCGCAGGTCATATCCCCCTTCCAAGCCATCCTGGACTATGAACTCAGTCTCTCCATCCCTCCAGGCTGGATAAACTACTCCATATCCCGCTCTGCCCCCAGCGGCGCCTGGCACAAGCTCGAGCGCGGCGCCATCCCCCTGGACAAGCACTTCTTTGCCGCCTTCAACGCCGACCTGCACAAGCCTGAGAATTGGAAAACATTTTACGACCGCGAGGCAAGCAGGCACCCCGATCGTCTACCTAAACAAACCCCCCCTATCCCCAAAATGGACGGAGAATGGCTCTTCAACGAAATGATGAGCGCTTCCAACGCCCCCGATCCGTGGATGTTCCCTGCCCTCAAGAAACTGAAACAAAGTGGGAAATACATCATTGGCGCACTCAGCAATACTGTGATATTCCCAGAGAGTCATAAGCTACATAAAGCCGATTTCTTCAAAGACGCCTTGAGGAGTCAGTTCGACGTTTTTATCTCATCGGCGCACGTTGGTATCAGGAAACCCGATCCGAGGATGTACAAACTGGCGGTGGAGACGCTGGATACTTTTGCGAGGGGGAATGCCGGGACGAAGAGGGGCAGGAAGTACGGTTGGGAGGCTGGCGTGAAGAGCCAAGATATCCTGTTTCTGGATGATATTGGCGAGAATCTAAAGGCTGCAAAGAAGGAAGGATTCGAGACAGTGAAGGTGCCTCTGGGGAGGGCGTATGAGGCGGTGGAGAAGCTAGAAAAGGTGACTGGATTAGAGTTGGATGGGGGCCATCCAAAAGTGGCTATTAAGCCGAGCATAAAGGGGTCTAAGGCTAAAATATGAATTATCATATACTCTGTAGAATAGAAGCAAATTGATGCAAAGCCAGTGCGAGTAACTGAGAGATATTGATGTTATTTCCGCACGCATAGATTTTCCTTTCCCCAGTGAATGCTCAATAATAATGTGCCAGAGTGATGCTCCTATAGACCAAATGGAGCGGTGTGCGCCTTCCATGTCCAAGATGCCATATTGTACAAATTCCATAGCTCAAGTGAAACAAACATGCCACGAGATCTCACATGACTGTTGACGATATATAATGATAGCCGAGTAGTTACATCTCAACATCATCAAAGTTCCAAGCCGAATTCGATAACAGTCCTGTAAACCAAACCGGCCCGTTTGTCCCCATCCCAAACGCTCTCGCGCCACGATTCTCCAACTCCTCCACAGGCCACTCCTGGGGCTTTTGATTCGGCATCTCATCCTTGTTCACCCTCTTCTCGAACCATATTCTAATCCAGCGCATCTTTTTTGAAATATCAGATACTCTTCCCTCCGTTGTCAGTTCCGCATCCGTTGTTTCAACACCCATTTCCGTTACAAATCTCCTGACTGAGCGGATTCTATCCGCCTCGGAGGCTTCGAGTCGATGAACAAGACGGTCCACCACGGAAAAAAAGTTCATCGTCATGCGGGCAAAGTGGACGTCCCAGTCTTTAGTCTCCAGAAGCAAGAGGCGGGTGGTGATGACGAGGACAAAGGTGATCTGTTCGGTGAATGTGATGGATTGGTAGTGATATTGCGTGGCCGGGAGGGTGAAAAGGATATCAAAGTAGGCCTTCGCAGCAAAGAGGCAGTTACGAAGGCATTGTGAGCGGTAAGTCGAGGGAGCACCGCCTTCTTCCGGGATTTCATGAAGGAACGTGGCGGGTTCATAAAGGCGAACGAGGAGATAGTTGTAGTGTAGGGTGAAAAAGCGTTCCCAGTCATCAAACTCCTCTGACGGGACCTGGTGAGCGTAGAGGGCTCTATCTTGGAGCTGTTGGCGGTCGAGATATTCCATCAGGGAGTCGAGTTCCTCGCGGAACCCTCTGGATTGATCATCGAGCAAGAAGAGATATGGTTTGCCTCGTTCCCTGTCATTGGCTGCACCGAAGGCTTCCGAGATCTTCTCTCCCATTTGAACGAGTCGTACATTATGTTCGAGAAAGATATCTGACGGATGCTCTCGAGCTCGCTTGAGAGATTCGCAACATAGATCAACGTATTGACTTCTTAGCGGATTCTGTCTTCCAAAAAGAGTCGAGTTGCTGTACAATTGAGATTAACATTGACATCCATCATTTGGCGTGCTAAAAGTAGTCCACTTACACTGATAACAGGCAATAGCAACCCAAAAACGTTCTCTGCTCCTCAACAGAATGCATCTTTGCTGTGAACATATCCTTTTTCGTCTGCCGCACATCCTCCGGCGCATCATCCATGCCGATTTGTTGAAGAAGAGTTTTGGGGATTTTGGTGATGCCCAGGTTGTGCGCATATCCCAACGCCAGATAGGTTAAATTGGTAATTTGCTCGTCAAACAGTGTCCGCAAATCCGCCCTGTTTCACACCGACAAGTCAGTGTTACTGCGCTTGGCGCCAAGAATGTTCCGTATTGAAGATGAACGGACTTACCAAGAGATACAAACCAGTAAACCCTGCAGCAAATCTAGCTGCCGCTCTTCCTCCACAAGCATATGCTGTCCCAAGTACGCCAACACATTTCTCCTCATCTTGACTATTCTAGGAATTGGAAGTGGCGCCGCTGCGAGCATGACAACGCGAAACAAGAAGGGCTTCTCGGCGTAGAATTGCTGGGCCGACAGCCCGTCATCAAACACCAGGAAAGGAAAGCTTCGAATAAACTTCTCGCGAAAGAGGGATAGAATCCGGTCCGACTGGGTCCAAGTCAATCCATATATGGGACCTGGTTGAGTTGGGGCGGCAGCGATTCGTTGAGTGGGTGGTGGTAGTGGGCGTTGTCTCTCACAAATGGGCCGGATGACTCTGTCTTGGTCGGCGTTTGCATTTGCAGGCGATTCCGGAGTAAGCATAGTTGGAGAGGGATTCGAGAGCGCAAGTGAGACTTCCTGTCTATGCTGCGGCGAGGCTTGATTTGTGCCTTCGAGAGCTGCAGTAAGGGTCTCGATTTGCTTCTCCAAATTGGAAACACGGCTAAAAGAAGTTTGGTGTAAGTAGATTGGCACGCAACCTTTTGGCACGTCATGTCATATCTTGAAATAAATATCTATCGCTCACCTATTCAGCGGTCGAATTTGCCTTGGTTTCCTCAAGCTCTTGGATGATTTAGCCACACATTGAATGCCCATCTTCTCACATCTGTCGTTTAGCACAGAGTCAGTACTAGACCAGGCTCAATCGAAAAGCAATTTAGCCCTCTCTCACCTATCGCAAACATGGCGCTGAACATTGCAGTCCTTAAAATGACATCGCGCCTTTGCGCTGGAGCACGGGACACAGGCTCTTTGTCGTCGAGGTGGGCTTTGCGCCCTGGGACGCGTGCTGGACTGGGCAGACATTGAAGATTCAGTAGCGTCACCAGTTCCGAGCTGGATCGAAAATTGTGACTTCAGCAGACGGTCTGCTTGTATATTCCTCGGTATATTACATTTAGGGATGTCGGTGGATTCCAACATCACCGTCGGCCGCACGCTGAGAGGTATGAAACAAGGCACTTTGTGATGAGAAGGGCATCATTTGAATTACCGCACAGGGTGACGACGTTAATCAGCCTAGGTCGGGGGAATTGTCCCCGGACACCCTCGCGGGTTAATGTGGAGTGAAGGAGGAGAACGGCGGGATACTACGATACTTGAAATTGGTACGAGTTAGCTAGTCATCAAGATGTATTTTATAGCATATTGTTAAGCCCCTCCATTCCACCACCATCAAACCACCCCCCCCCCCCCCCCTTGCGACCTTGGCAATGCGTCCAAGAGTCAACGTGAGAGTGAAGCCCTGGAGTAAGTATATTGCTCGATAATGCAGCAACAAGTCCCTTTGAATTATCCGCCTACCCATGTCGGTATCCAGCCTTCATCACTCTTCGCCTTCGCATCGACGCTGTCTTCAGCCCGGTCCTCTTTCATTCCCAACACGCGATCGACTATGTACCCAATGCCTGGTGTTTTGGCTCAATCAAGGCCGAACCGCACACACGCACTACTACATGCACTGCTTGTAGCTAAGCTCATTTAGCGCTGTCCCAGAGGCAATCGCCATGGCTAACAAGAAATTTGTCTACAAAGTATTAATATTCATACTTACTAACTAGATAATGTTCAATTCATGTTATCCAAAGAACCGTTAATCCAGATGATCCCATGCAACTATTATTTCGTTCATACCCCCCATAAACACGTATCGCTAACCCAATAAGTAATCCCTGTCATGCGCCGCTTCCCCGGCAATAGAAATAGGCCAGCCCATTAATCATCCTCAATCTCGATGATAGTTGGCCCTCTTCTTGTCTCTCTACCTTGTATAGACGTGTCCATGTCTTCAGGTTTATTATCGTCGTCGTCGTCGTCATCGTCTGGCTCCTCATTGGCTGTCCAACTCCCGTCTAAAGTGGCCTTTATACTCCTCGTTTGGCCCCTATGAGACTCAAACAAGGTCTTTAGAACTTCTAAGAAAAATTCATCAATACGGATGTTCGGTGGCCGTGCGTCTTCATTGCAAATAGGGCACTTCCAGCCATCGACCAAGGATGGTTCTGTTGGACTTTGGGATGGTTTGCCGCGACGTGTCTGCAGCCAAGTTTCCAAGTCGAAGCACTCGATATGCTTGCAAGAGAGCCCTCGAACGGGCGTTTGAAACAGACTGGCACTAAATGGATCGCACAGTGATAAACATAACGAATCATCCTCCACAATAATATCATCAGAAGATGCTGGTTGCAAGCGCTTTTGTATTTCTTGGCGAGTTTGATGTGAACTGATCTTCTGAGAATTGTGCACCATGCTCAACGTTGAAGCATGATCAGCTGTGACAATAACCTCTACAGCCAAGTGATAAACTGACTGCTTTCTGGCTACTTTAGGATATCGAGGCAAACTGATTTTTATCGTGTTTACTCCTATTTGTAAGAGTTCTGTAAGCTCGATAGGTAGATCATGGTGAAAGTGCTGTCGCCTCCGTGGAAATACTGGTACACCGTTGAAAATAATGTAAATCTCAGCAGGCCAGACGCTTGGATAAGTTGACCATTTTTTCGTATCATCTCTTTCGTCATTCTGACTCAGTCTACTCAGTCTGAGGCGGTAACGAAGGTCGCCTTGCCGAACATGGTGTGTTCGAACACCCTCGTCTTTTATCAACTGCGACTTGCGGGATAACTCCACCTCTGTTACCATGAACTCAAAGCTTTGGAGCCCCATTTGTGGAGAAAGCCGTGTTGGTTCGACCGCAAAACGATCAAAGAACTGGTAATACCGCGTCCCTGCACCTTGAGGATTAAATCTACTGGGACTTCGTGACCGTACCAAATGGAGACCGAACTGGACAGACTTCCAATCGTAAGGCGTTTGAGGATATTCCGTCTGTGCAAGTGGAGTGGTTGAGAACCCTTGCTGCGGCTCCATAGGTTGGTTTGTTGGTGTCATTCTTGCCGGTGTCATAGGAGTAACTGATGAGTTCCTGCCCTGTACTGGAGAGTTTGGCCACACCTGTGCCGCTCTTGTCTGTGTCATTGGAGTATTTGCCGAAGTTAAGAATGAACGTTGCCAGTCGGCATACACATCAATTGTTGACATTGGCGATTGGGACATGCGTGGATGGTTCGGCCCAGATGAGTAAACAACGTTTGCGGTAGGTACGAGATATGGCATATTTGATGAGGGGTTCTGCGGTGGGATCTGTCCTGTTTGCTGACCATATCTTTCGGAACGGGAGAAAGTTGGAGTGACCGATGCTGCATTGCGGGAAATCCGCTGCCCTTGGTACTGAACATGTACAGGCCCTTGGGCATGCATTTGATCGACGGACGAGCTCGCGCTATTTTCCACACCGGAGACGCGTCGGTTTGTCAAATTTGAGGGATAGCGTTGGATAAGGGGCAGAACATGGGATGGAGACGATGCGGAAATTGACGGGTTTCTATTTCCTGTGGTAGGTACTGGATGAATTCCCTGGCTGTTAGTAGCAGAGGGGCTGGATCCAAGGACCATAGGTGGAGGATTTGCAGTTCCTGAAGGTACATCTTTATTAGCACCAATCAATGAAAGCTGCGCTGACGAAGGAAATAAATACCGTGAGATTCCTTTTGACTGTTGACTAACGGATTTAAAATTGAAATGTACTTTGCCATGATGACGGATCGCTGCTGAAAAACGACTGGCAAATTTGAGCCTGTTCTTGACATTTTCTCGTTTTGCCTATCCTCTTCATGAATAATGTTCAGTTGCCGGGATAAATGCTCATCGGCATGACCAAAAACCTTCCAGCTCGCGGAGAATAACAAGGCTTGGAGTACCGGTGATGGGCAGTCCAGGGTGTCAGTTAACTCATGAACTAAAATCGGATAGCGCCTGCTGAGAATGGAACATAGTATCGGAGGCCAGTTTTGCGAAAACGAATTCAGAAATTTACATATGTCCAGAATCATGTTGTCAGAAAAATGACATGGCCTTGCTGGATTTGTCAGATTCCACGGAAAAGTCATCAACCATGCCATATGCTGCTGGTTAATTTCATCATTAGGCATGAGAAGACTGTTTAAATGATCAAAAGCAGATCCAAAGTTTTGATTACCCGATTGTACAGACACGGGCAACAAGGTCTTATCATGTGTCCACTGACAAAAGATTTTGTGAAGTGCGATGTAAAAGGCGTCATTGCGCTCAGATGCGTCAATGAGTTTGCCATATCTCCAATTCTCAAGGGCGTTAATAGACAAGTTGGGACCATCAAACCTCGCCACATGATTAACGAGAATCTGGCGCCATATCATCGGGTTCCCTAGTGAGATAAGCTGGGCAGAAAATCTTTGTTGGTGGGAAGGGGAGGGCTGGCCCGCTTCAACTCCACCGGCTGCGATTGAGATGCTATGAGCAACAGTAGTAGAGACACCCGCAGCCGGCTGGGGAGGCACCAGGTGCTCAGGCACAGTTCCGGGATGTTGTTGAGAGGTGTCTAGGGGTTGCGAACTATCTTGGCTTTCCCCCTGTTCTGTCATCGTGGGAGCATTGAGAATCGGACGGAAATAAGCTGATCCTCGGCGACCTTCCGGAAGCGCAACCCTGGGTAGGGCATCTGTCGCAGCTCCATCAATCTGTTGTGTCGAGGGATGTGTCGGCATTGTGCGTGGAGAATTTTCAGAACTCGAGGGAAGATGAGCCTCTTGAAATGTGGCTGGAGCGGCACATGAGCTAGCAGGCTGGCTCGAGGTTGATGGAGGCTTTTGCAGATGCAATATAGCAGGCATTTCACTACTATTCCTGTGACTTTGCAGTTAGCGCAACGTACTCGAGCTTCAGCAGGCCAAGAAGCTCTTGCGCATTTTAAAAGGAACAGCTTATTCTTTCCCCTTTCAAGAGATGTGAAAGACTCTTAGGAAAAGAATAAACAAGTAGTCCGAAGCCGACAGATGGCTGAGATTAAACGGCGCATAAATACCTTAATATTTCGCGAGATTGTTGGGCGTCTGCATCCTTTTCCTGAGCAGATGCCCCCGGTAGAATTGTAGAATTCTGACTCAATGGAGCTGAAGTCCTTTTCGGGCGGCTGCTTTTGCGAGTTGGTTCACCCTGGTCATCAGGCGATCCCGTAGAAGTCATCCACGAATGTCTAGGTCTACCAATAAAGGCACGGCTTGTTTCATTTGCTATCAGTATCTTACGTCTCTCGGCGGCCTCATCAGCACCGGTAGAGGCGGTTTCCTTCTCCTTTGACGTAGAAGTCCTCGGCATGTCGTCGATAAAGTGTCGTATGCATTGGTGATGAAGGACGCATTCTGAATTGTCGTTTTGGTCACATACAAGTATGCGCGAACCCACGAAAGTATATATACCAGGAGCGCAGTCAACTACGAATCCCGTATGATCAATAAAAATCAGACCTAGGTCTTATTTTTATCAGCGTCAGACTCTGGTTGGTTCAGATGGGCGATGACTGCGTTTGACCGGGCATCACTATGACCCGCGCGGCACGCCGAAAGCTGCAAGGGATACGACAAATTCACAGCGCCGCAGTAACGACTGCAAGGCGAGTTTGTCTGAGAAACGCCAAACGCACTCGAGATGGAATTGTGATGAGAAGACCGACCAGGACGGTTGAGGCGTGGATAGGGCTGTTGTACGGAGTATGTATGCCAGAGCTCGTGGGTGTTGTTTGCTTTTTAGGAACTCTTGTCGTTCAGGAGGCAGGTGGTGCGCATCAGGTCGTACCTGTCACAAAACGGGCAAGAGTCTCACCCACCCGGCTTGCCTATACCAAACATCCGGACGTCTCCACTTCCCTTTGCATAAAACCTCTGGCTTGATCGAAGACGTCTGGCAGAAAAGAGGTGTGACTACTTAACACTTCGAATGTTCCCTGGCGATGGAAGGAAATATTGTAGGGCTGACATTGTTGTATTTTGCCTTCGGGTACTCCGTACGGAGTAGGCAGTCGCGGGATTGATGAAGGCCCCACATACAGCTAGCAGCTTCCTGTTGGCCAGGGTGATGCGCTGTCACGGGAAGGCTTTGTAACACAGGCGCGTCTGTACGGACTTTCGAAGGCATGATTCAGAGAAGCTGCAACCCATCGCTCAAAATCCCAGAAATGAAATCCAACGGCTAGTGAAGTTCATGACGACTTGGATATATCTGGGCTTAGTTTGTGGCTTTGGGACCGTCAAGCCCCAGCACTACTTGCATTGTTTCTTCCTATCCCAAAGTTACCTACCTTCACATAAAATTTAATTAAAGTAGTATTTATACTCTGTATACTACAGGGATATTGCTTCTTGTTGTGGACAAAATCTCCGAGACTTAATAACACACGCTTGGCATACGGGCGAGTCATAGGCGCGCGAAACGATACTGTTGACCAATTGTCCTGCTGGCGAGTCATTGTTATACGAAGCGTCTATAATAGCAAGTATTAGTTTTGCAGCATTGTGGACACGTGAAGAGTATCAATAGGTGCCCTCATCTCAACGTATACGTGTAGCCATAGTTGGGGGGCTATTGCTTCGTATTCGTGGCCTACACATAATTTTCTTCAGGTCTAAAGTGCCATGTACTCCTTATGTTAATGACGTTTCGCTCCAGATATGAGCCAGGATGCAAGCGGTCCGCCGACCGTCTATCCCATCTCATGCACCCTTTCACGTGGAAAGTTGGAGCCACGGTGATAACAATAGGTGGATTGTCTAGGCAGCGATATTTCCGAAATCAACGGCAGCGGCTTAGTAGCGACTCGATTAAGTATGGGGAATAGCCCAATAATGTGAAAATATGAAGTCACGGTCTCGGAACTGTTCACAGTGACGATTGAATCACTTCTCACGCTGTCAAGTTTCGTCAACAGTTGGGTGGCGCAAGACCTCGACTTGACAAAAAAAAAAAAAGTCGGCCGCAAGCGGATAGGGTAGCGTAAGACTCCTGCCCACCACGTTTGTGACGGAACATATCCCTGACTAAGCACACGTTAGACATATGTTGATAAAAGTCCAAGAGCAGTCAACTCAATTCTAGATCTTGTGAACAATTGGATGAATGCAGCAGGAAGATGGCCGGTTACAGCCCAGCCCTCAGCTTTGACCTAGACGTATGCTTTAGAAGAACCAGGGCGCGTCAGACATTACACACCAGTTCTTGCACCTGTGCCTCCGTACCTACCCGGGAATGCGTGCAGGTAGGTAACTAATTAACTAGCTAGTCCTCCGTAGTGGATGGATAAAAGGTAAAGGTCCATGGTATGTACGGAGTACTCCGTCTGCATAATGTTCCGATTGATTACAATACAATGGTAGACGCAGATATGGCGCCTCGTTTTAATACTTGTACAAGCCACCGACGACGATGCGCCGTGTCCTGGCCAAAGTAGAGCATGTGAAAGCTTGTTGATTGGGGTTGGGCGGACAGCAGATCATGCCAACCTAGACTTTCGGACTACAGCAGAAACTAAGTGCCTGGTAAGAACTCTATCAGCTGTACATGGGATGAAGCTGGCTGGCACGCTGGAGGCGGCTTGCTGGTACTGGCAGCTGGGTAGACAGAGAGGCGGCAGGACGAGAGGCGGCGGTAGACTAACTAATTTAACTAAGCCCAGTTCGTGCACCACCCGCCACACACTCTGACACTGTACCTGCGCCCAGACTCGGCGCTGGCAGCAGCAACGGAGCAGCAATTTAAAAGCCTATGTCGGGTTGTCTGGCTGTCCATCCGCCCTGCAGGCCCTTCCTTTGAGCAATAATCAGCCAAAGACACTCCCTGGACCAGACCACGATTCGACACGACTCGACGACGCAAGCCTAGCACAAGCCTCGACAGAGAGAGACAGACTCTTTGCAGCTCAAAACCACGCTCTTCCTGTCCGACCGCTTTCTTCATTCTCTCTCGTCCTTGTGCACGGAACGGAAACGCAATCACACGGTCCAGCTCGCTCGGCTCAGCCCGAACCGGCTCACTGTTGTCCATCCTCTGCTCGGCATGCCCTGATGGCGCTGCCGTAAACTATACCGTCTGCGCCTGAGCCTGAGCCTGCCTGTGCCTTTGCCTCCGTCTCGCATTGATCGAAAAGGAGCTGTAATCCCCGCGTCGCCGATCCTTGTCTTATCCGCCTCCTCGTCTTCCATTACGCTGCGAAAAAGCTGCTCTTTCACAGCCGTCTTGGAAATCCTCGATATTATCTTCACACCAGTCATTGACCGACATCTTTTCGCGGCGCCCAAGGCCATCGACCATGGCAACGCGGGCAGCCAGTGAGCCACCCCCTCGCCCGGAGGTGGGTGATACCTTGATAGTAATTCGTGAGTTGCTTTCCTATGGTCGTCTTCTATCTCGCCGTTCCCGGTTAAGATGGATTCGCACATGCTCTTGTAAACACTTGTCGCACTTTATGGCGCAGGAACAAACACCGAGACCGAAGGCTCACATTCTTGTTTCATCTAGATGACTTTCAAGCGCGGAGCTCTGACGAATTAAGCCTCTCCAAAGGGGACCGAGTCGAGTTGATTGAACGAGACGATGAATTTGGTGACGGATGGTTTTTGGGCCGCCATCTCGCGAACGATAATACTGGCCTCTTTCCTGAAGGTTTGTAGTCTTTTCTGCCCTTGCTCGATCAGCATTTTCATGCCCAATGCTAACATTGAGAAGTCTATACCCGTCCTGCACCCAGGAATGTTCCCGTCATTGCTCCCTCACAACCACTATCGTC
Source organism: Conoideocrella luteorostrata (assembly GCA_032433595.1). NCBI lineage: Eukaryota > Fungi > Ascomycota > Sordariomycetes > Hypocreales > Clavicipitaceae > Conoideocrella > Conoideocrella luteorostrata. The sequence goes on from JASWJB010000199.1 coordinate 54,172, forward strand.
GGTCCCCGAAACCAAGAACCACACCGAAGTTACAGACATCGTCGAGGCGCCCACAGCTACCCCTTCGGTCCCTAAGCCCTCGTCCACGCCAATACCCACCAAGAAGGTAGCGGACTCTTCAACATCTTTGCCACTGCAACCGATCAAATCGGAAACCTCGGCTCCCCCCAGCATCACGACAACCAGCTCTCCAGCACCGGAGCCCGACCGCACCCCGAGCCAGACCCACGACAGCCAGGTGCTTAATGATACCCTGAATGTCATCAATGAGCATATCACACATTTGCGCGGTTCGCCAAGTAATGGCGGCCTTCGCCTCCCACCGGGGGCAAACGACTCGGAAAGCGAGTACAGCATGCCGCTTGATCAGAGAATGTCCTACATACAAGGCGAGGAGACAGACGAGGAAGAAGACAGGGAGCATAGCCGCCCCGAAGTCGAATCATGGAATGCTGACCAGGTCGCCGAATATCTCTTCACGTCCGGAGTCGAGAAGCAACATTGTGAAGTGTTCAGAGATCAGGAAATAACCGGCGAGGTTCTCTTAGGAATGGACCAAAGCTCGTTGTTTATCAAAGCCTTTGACCTGGGCTCCGTTGGCAGACGGCTAAAGACATGGCACAAAATCAAAGCACTTCAGGACGAAGTCACCTACCCAGCGCCGTCGACAAGGCGAACGACGCAGACCTGGGGTAGTGATGTGGGATCGGAGGACGCCAGAGGATCAAGAAGCCGAGCCAACACTACAATGACATCCACGTCGAACCGTGTATCCTCTCACCGTACTTCATTCGGACAAATACCAAAAATCAGTCCCACGACAATCAAGTCACCTCTTTCGCCAAGCAGTAGCCATGATAGCCCGACCCGACCCTCCCACACCAAACGACCGTCCGCCGCATCAGTGCGAGAACTTCATCACTCCCGCCGCCACTCGTCTACAGATTATCGAGCTCCTCCTCCCATCACCGGGGTATTACCTGGAACCACACCCCCAGCATTGTCACCCAACGGAACCATACTGGATCCAGGCGTTTCTCACAAAAAGGAGGCTTCCTTTGATCGTAATTGGACCCTTGGCAACGCCTTTGGTGGCCAGCCACCCCCTGCTCGTCCCCTGTCTTCTGCCGGGTTGCAGGATCTCAGGACCGGCTCGGACCCAGACCTGCAAGACTCAGCGGTAGATTTAGACAGGGGCTACTTTTCGGGCACCGAGACAGATGGGAGACGGCGCAATGTCCTGAGAAAACGAGATGGCGCGGGTCACTCTAGGCAGTCCAGCTACGCCGACGAGCAACGAGTGCGGAGTGCTACAGCTCTGTCGAGACATTCAAGGTTTGGCAGCGTCGACTCTTTTCGCGACCCATCAATGTCACCTGCCGTTCAGAAGTACTTTGGTGTGCAACCGACGCCGCATAGGAGAACAGCGTCGACAGCCACTGTTGAATCGGTTCGGCCCATCCCCCCTGCCAAGGATAGTCCGGCTCCTATTGTTACTAGGATAGATACCGGCCTGAATCCCACGAGATCACCAGCCTCACCTGTCAACACTGGGAAGCAAGGATTTGCTCCTGACTGGCTTGCCGCCGTGGTCAATAAACCCATGAGCAAAGGCCGCCCCGGCATGAGAGCAATATCTGATAAACTTACAAGCAATCGATCAAAGGACATCATGCCCTCTGATGGTGCGCTGGATTCACCGGGACGAACGGTATCAAGCATAGCTTCTGGAGAGCCTAGTATTGACATTGACTCACCAGCTACTGGCAAGAGCTTCAATTCCACCCCCGCGAGCAAGAGTAGCAAGAGGAAGGGCAAGAAGGATACGAGTGCATACACCCGCGGTCTCCTTAAGATCGGACCTCTGGAAGCAAAACAAGGCGCAGACTACTACGGATGGATGAAAAAAAAGAGCTCCAACCTCATGACCACCTGGAAGCCGCGATTATTTGTTCTCAAAGGCCGACGACTGGCATATTACTACTCGGAGGATGACGACCAAGAGAAGGGCCTGATTGACATTTCTTTCCACCGTGTTCTCCCCGCAGGGAACGAGCGACTGACTGGCTTACATGCCACACTTACTGGAGCCGCTGGTGGTGGCCCCAGCATCCCGCTCATTGGCAACGACTCTGCCGGCACGGCTGATAAGAGCAATGAACCAGTTTTCATATTCAAGCTGATGCCTCCTCGAGCTGGCCTCTCGAGAGCCGTCAACTTCACGAAGCCCACAGTGCATTACTTTGCGGTTCCCAATATTGAACAAGGTCGCCTGTGGATGGCTGCATTGATGAAAGCCACGATTGATAGAGATGACAGCCAGCCCATCACGACCACGTACCAACAGAAGACGATTTCGCTCACCAAAGCCAAGCAGATGCGCCACCGGCCCCCTGCCCTGATGAACCTCGACGAAACCGCAGAAGACGACGACCTGCAACCAGATGACAGCCCCAAGCCCGTCAACGGCCTAGGGATCATTGGTGAATCCGATAGCGGCGTAGCGGGCATGGGTCAACTTAACGGAGTCACGGCTAGCATTAATACTTTCTCCGCCGAGCAGGTTGATACCACCGCCACGGTCCCTGAACAAAGCGCATAGGCTGCTCTTTATCGCAAGAGGACCAAATGGGGTGGAAACTTATAACCAACCGCTTAATCACCAATCTTTTGTTTCCATCTACCATGGATGGCAAACAACCAAAATCACTCCTGCGAGTTTGACGATATCTGGCAAAAGTCACGCAAGCTATGCCGAGATGAAGCTGTATAAAAAAAATCAATATCCAGTGCCTACTAGACATGTACTAATTTTTTTCTTTCTTTTTATCACCCTCTTCCATCCAGTCCTTTTTTCTTTTATTATTCACTCTTAAATATGTTTCACATTATTGCTACGAGCGTCACGGGGAAACGGAAATGGCACGCCTACTACGCCTTATCATGGATTTTCTTTTTATTTTAATGATGGTAGCGAAGCGGGTGGGGGCGGAAATGAGGATGAGTTGAGAGAATGGGGGAGAGCAGAGTGGAGGCTGGATTAGATAGCCTGAATTTTACATCAATTTTTGCTGACCTCGATGAAACCCGAACTGGGAATGGTCAGCCATCTTGCATCTTTGATGTGGCTATATCCCGCTTTCTGATTTGCCTGGCTTGATTTATTTATTTTATTTTCCCAAAAAAAGGAAAAAAAAAACATATACGTAAACCTAACAATGAAGTTGGTGGTAAGTTGGTTGCGTGGGGTATAGCGAATTGCATCAGCGACACGAAACTTGTGGGGTATATGGGGTATTACGTGCAGTTACTTGTTTTGATTGACTATGGTAGACAAAATCTGAAGTTCATGTACCATCTACCAAGGGATATAAAATTACGACTGAGGCTCAACGGTACCCGTATGATAATTGTATTTATTTGCATGTAAAAGAACCTAGTGAATACGCTACACTCCTACGCCCTGAAATAACCTGACAGGTCCCTGGTACCTTTTCTCACATTATGAGATCGACACCCATCTATGAAATAAGTACGGAGTAGCGCTTGGAAAAAAAAAAGAATACGAAATACATAAATAAAGGACCGCCTTCCAGAATAGACAACGTATGTATTGCGTCTGGTCAATGAATCATTGTCTCGTAGCACGTACCCTTTTTTTACGTCCTAACCCCGCTATTATTTGCGATTTTGGCCCGAGGAAAATGAAAGAAGAGGAAACAGAATATCAAGCCTCTCGAAGCTTTTGGTTCATACCCATGAGGAGTTGTCGGATAGACTTGATGAGATGCTGCTCTACGCCCTCAAAGTTGCTAGTCGACGATTCACCTTCGCCTCCTGGAGAGACGATACTTGCATCTGCAAAGCCAAGGACTCGATCGATAGCCGATAGTGTAACTGCTTCGGCGCGAGCTTCTCCGAGTCGACCTTTGAGCGCCTTGATGGATACATCTTTGAACCCGTTCAGGGACGTCAGAACCTTAATCTCAAAGATGGGCGGTGTTTCTGTTGATGCTGACCCGCCTGGTGTAGGACTTTTGTTCTTGGTGAAACCCTCAATAACTTGACGGATGCCTTTTATACAAATGGTTTCCATTTTATCGTTTTCTGTGGCTTCTTTCTTGAGCCCTACACATCGATTCAAGGCAGACATTACTATGGCTTCGGCCTTTGGATTCCGTGCCTTCTTCAAATTCTCCACAAGACCGTTCTTGAGCCCGACAACTGCGGCCAGCAGTCGCGGTTCGATGACCGGTTTTGCAGGCACAGTAGTAGGCGGCGTTGCCGAGGGCCGACTCCCAGGCGTACGTGTTTGCTGCGGCGGTGCTGGTGCTGATGTTGATGCTGATGCTGGTCCTACTCCCGGTCCGGGCCCGGTTGTGGCACCTACAGCAACAGGCGCGGGTGGAGGAGGAGGCTGCGCTGCTGGAACGCTCGATCGTGACGTGCCCGGTTCAGTCTTGACGGGGACGCTCGAGGCCGGGGGAGGCGGGCGTGAGGCATATGGTGAGCTGTACGCCCCTGGTTGCGGTACTCCTGCTTGTGGTCTTGCGGGAGCTGGAGGTGGTCCATAGCCTGCAGGCATGTGTGCTGGAGCTGGCGGTTGTGCTGCTGGCGGCGGATTGGGTTGTCTAGGCTGCGCCGTGTGTGCTGGCGCCGGTGCGTATGGTTGCATCGGGCGGCCAGGCTGTGTTGGATAGGGAAGTTGGTAGCCAGGAGCTGCTTGGCCTGGAGGATAGCCGGTGGCCGCTCCGGGGGCCACATGTTGGGCTGCGTTGTAAGGATATGAGTATGGTCCAAATCCCTGAGCCGCAAGATTTCGGTCCGGTGATGAAGCCTTGCGTTTCTTTCCCGCGTCCAATTCGACTCCCGGGACGCGGGACCATAGGTTCGTCGTCTCGTCCTTTTTGAACGCCTCATTCCCAATGAGATTGTGTCTGACACTACTCTCCCAACCTTTTGTCTCGGTATGGAAGTAGAACCAGGGGTATCTTTGGCAGATCCTCTTATAAATCTGTTTGAGGGTCAAGCCATCCGGTGCTGCAGTTAATGTCTCATCAATAAGAACGCCATAGTTCTTGTTTGGCTTCTGCAGTTGCTCTTCCGTGTAGTCCTCGATCTTCAGCTCCAAAGGAGGAGACTTGGGCCGGGCCTTCTTTTCCTTCTTCTCTCGTGCCCTCCGTTCGGCATCCGACCCTTCACCGCCCTCCTCCCTTGGTTTGCGTGGCTTGTACTTGCGTTTCTCTGGCCGATCGCCACCATCATCTGGCAGGGGGTGTTTCCTGGGCCTGCCAACTTTGCGTTTTATTGGTAGCTCGACCGGAGGAGCTTGAGGGACTGTCTTTTTCGCCATTTCTTGCTGCTGCTTCTTAAGCAAACGCTGTTCACGTTTAGACATTATGCCATTCTTTGGCGGCCGACCTGGCCCTCGCTTCCTGGGTATTTGTGGCAACGTCGACCCCGGCTCACCGGTCATCTCATCCTTAAGTTCCGAGTCATCTGCCACCTCCCCTTCGTCCTCTGCCGCAGCATCCTCGTCGTCCTCGCCCTCTTCGCCAGCTTCCTCGTCGCCCTCTTCTTCGTCGCCCTCTTCTTCGTCGGATAGCTCTGGAGGGCTGAGTTCGACATCAGACAAATCATCACTTGTGTCCTGGATCTGTCCATTTCCATGCGATTGCTCAAACTCGAAACTCATTTCCTTCCCGCCGTGAGACTGTCGCTTCTTAGGGAGAGGAAGTTCCTCTTCCATGAATTCTTCTGCACCCGTCCGACCACGCTCAACCCCGTTGATGATGAATCGGAAGTCAACATCCTTGATTTGCAACCGGTCGCCACACTTCAATACTACCTTGTCACTCTTGTAGTGTACATCTTCGCAGAAAAAGCCGTTCTTGTGAAGAGGGATGGCCTCGAACACGCCTTCCTCTTGATTGTAGGCAATCTTGAGATGTTCTCTAGAAATGGCCTTTGTTTTGCTGGCAATCATGGGACCAGGCGAGTGAATGCCGATGAAAGGAACGTGCCATGGTGAAGGTCGCAAAGACGTAAGGTCTACAGCAGCAGCACCGGGGGTATGCGACACGTATTGACGGTTGGAAATAATGTTCTCTTGTGACTCTTCGTTCTCCTGCTGTGAAGATCCGTTCGTGCTCGTCTTCCGTCGTTTTGTCGGCCGCCCACTTCCCTCACTATCGGATTCTGGACCCAGCATTCCACCTTCCTCGCTGACGTACGACTTGCTAAACTTGCTCCTATCATGGGGTATAGGGGACGGAGGTGGGAGGCCCTTGCTGGCGTTTTCTTCCACACGGCGCTTATGCTCGTCTGCTCGTTTCTCATCGCGCCGTGCCTGCTCTAACGCTCTTTGATCGCGACCAATGATGACAGCATAGGTCGTCATCTGGAACACACTGTCGGCGAATTCTATTCGAGCAAAAGATTCCAAACCCTTCTCTGCGTTGCCCTGCCGCAAAGCGTTCGCCGGTCCAATACCATTCATGCCGTCATCTAAAATGTTAGGAAGCGTAACTTGTGATGGCGTAACTGTAGGGGGCGGAGACATGGCGTTTGGAGCCCCGGACATGGAAGCAAGAGCCATCATCATGTAGGCATGCTGATCGAGGTTTGCCATCTGAGAGGGAGTAAATGGTGTAGAAGGCGGAAACTGTTCGCTCGCAATATTTGTGGGCTGCGGTTGTGGCTGGACGGGTTGCGTCTGCATCGGGACGTGGCTAGACATGAGGGTATCACCATCAGCAGCAGCGCTGGGAGCATCTGGCATGGGCTGATCAGCTGAGACGATGCTGTCGCGTCCTGCATCCACCTGCTGCTGGTGAGAAGAATTGGTCACGTCGCCGTTGCGCTTTGGTGTCGAAGGCTGAGCGGGTTCAGTTGCAGGATGCGCAGACTGATCAGTCGCAGTCGCAGTCGCAGTCTCAGTTGTTTCAGCAGTAGCTGCAGCCACAGCCGGAGTCGTCGTAGTCGCCGTTGTTGTTGTGTGAGGTGCATCGCCAGCCGTGGTGTTTGACGCAGTCGCGATCGCACGAACTGCGTTTGCACCTGCATCTGCCTCTGCCTCTGCACCTGCAGTTGGAGCAGTTACAGGAGCAGCAGTAGCGGCGGCGGAAACGTCCGGATCTTGCTGTTCGGGGCCATTGCGGCCGTCGCTAGACGAAGTCATCGCTGCTCCCGTGACAGCTCCTTCGCCTGGTGGAAAGGCCCGTCGGTGGTGGAGAGCAGTTTGCGATGACAAAGCCGTTGGCGATGATGTTGCTGATTGAGGCCTCGGGCAAAATTATCGACTGAGGCGGCAGCAGCCAAACCTTCGGCTGCCCGTGCTGCCTCTGGCCGGTCAACACTCTCCGCCTGGCAGCCTCTCCACCGCGATGCCGGTTCGGTGGAGGGTCAAGTGCGGGAAAGCGCGCTGTGATTGGCCAAGGTGGTGTCTCCTCACGACTTTACGACTGGCGGGCGCAAGCTACCCCCATATGCACGGTACGCGGTACAAGAGGGTAGCCACTTTTCATTCTTGGCTCTGCAAGGCTCTTGGCTACAGGCGGTCCACTGACCTGATGCTCTTGTCGTTCGTTGCTCTAATCCCTCCACGTTGCGGTGTCCAAGAAAGGCGTTTGTTATGCTTTCCAAAACGAGCACTCTAGTTAGTTACGGAGTACGGAGTACTCTGTTCTCGTACTCCCCCATGATTAGGAAAGATGGCCCATTCAAACAACGAACGTCGGTTTTGCACACCATTTTATTGCCGCTTGAGAGCATGACCTGACGTCACGGTTTTATGGAGCATTAAGAGTCTGTTCAGTGTGTGGCACAAAGTTCTTACATACCTGCTAGCGTGGAATATACCTGAAGGTGTTCAAAAGCTTTATGCCCCCCACTGTACGGAGTACATTGTGCAACAATTTCTGCGCTCAAGGTCTGAACAACCTAGCATCGACGCCCACAAGAACTGTAACTCATTACATATCTAGAAAGACAGAAACCCAGATAAGAAGTGCACATTTTATAAAAGGCCCGGCAGCGCCTTCTAGCGCAGATTGCGGCAATAGCCGCAGTTGCTGACATTCCTTCTTAACATCGTCAATATTAGCGAATTTTTAATTAGGATTATGCTCAACTTTCTGCTTCTTCCTTGGTTTATGGGCATTAACTTGATGCCTAAGAATACTGAATTTCCTGCTCTGCGCGTACTAGCTGAATGCTGTTATCGTCAATTCCCTTCCGGATCTCCCGAAATAATTGACCAGCTGTTGGGTCTGTTTGACTAGGAGGAATAACTCGGTCAAATAGCCGCTGAACATGACTGCCGCGCTGAGGGGTCTTGTTGCATTTATCAGTTGATATTTCCGGATGCCGGCGTTGGAAGCCTCTGATCCAATTCTTTTCCAATAGGTCCAAGGTCTCCTCCCTTGACTGGGATATGTGTGACAAAGCTGCGGAGCTGTTGATGTGTAATAGGTACATTCAATGATGCCTGGGCTTGTATCCAATTGACGGGGCTTTCTTCATCCTTCTGTGAAAGACGCTGCCGGCATTCGTACGCATCTAATCGCGGTTGCGCCCCGCGTATCCTATCACGAATAGTTGTCCTTGGTATTCCATAGTGTTTCGCGGCTTTCCGGATAGATTTGCTTGCCCGTAACCTTAGATATTGCATTTTGAAGGTCCCTTTCCGTGTAATCAGGCATTGCGAATCTCGTGATATAATCATTATGTTAATAGCAGTTCAATTGCATAAGAAATCGCGGTTGGGATGTGAGCTATTTGGCGTTGAATTGACTAGAAGAGGTGGGTGGTTGAGAGATGTGGGCGGAGGTGGGGTGGCCAATCAACTTGCAAGAGCGATCCAAGGCTCAATTTCTAAAACAAGTCGGCTACAACAAGCTGGGTGGCCTAAAAGGGACGGCCATCGGGCCAAACCTGCCTCCTGATTCGCTTATCTTGTCGCTAACATCGGGAGCTTGCCAGCCAGTCGATTCCACGTTGTCAGCCGCCCTCCGCTGGCTTCGTCCAAATTTATCTTCTTCGGCGGCTGCTGAAGCAAAGCGCCAGGAGCCGAGTCTCGACAGCCATGTTTTGTCAACGTATCGCTAAGCGCCGTGTAGGTCGGCAGAGTTGTAGCATGTTTGAAAAATAAATATGAAGGCCTTCAGCCAAACCCAGCTTTTCTTTCTTCCCTCGCCGCCTTCATTTTTCGAGACCAGATGCACTCTTCTTCTTTTTTTCTTCTCCTTTGTCTCGCGCTCTAGATTTCTTTGTTTTACGAACGGCCGGGGGAAAAAATCTATGTCCTCATATTCATAACCGTAATTGCCCCTCTGTATAATTGTACCTACTCCTATCGTCTTCTTATTTTTTTTTCTTTGCTTCTTTCCTCCCTTCCTACGTATTAGTATACACGCTACACAAGAAAACAACTATGCCTCATCGCTGGAACCGCGATCCCGAACATCATGGCGACATCCAAGACTTCCAGTCGCCTAAACCTCTTCAACGTACAGATACTGCCCACTCCCGCTACGTCCAAATGCTTCTTGACGTAGACGAAATCCCCCTCCTTCACAGCATCCTCGCCTCTTTCTTCGTCTGGCTCCTCCTCGCTGGCTTCTTGGTTTTCCCCGGTACTTTCACCACCATCCAGAAGTCCATCGAAAACAAACACCCCCAGGAATGGACCGATCAAACCACAGATAAGATCCTCAAGAGCGTCAAGAATGTCCAGCTGTTGGTCGTCGCGGCTGTTGCTTGCGGTATATCCGTGATCGGCATGGTGGTACTTGCGTTGAGGCATTTGGACAACTATGTGTGGATGTTGAACAAGATGATCATGCCAGGTATAGCGAATTGTTTGGCGGGCTTGATATCGACCCTGGTGGGCGTGTACTCACAGCAACACGGAGTATGGAGTCCTACTGCCAAGGTTACTGCGATTGTTGAAGGCGCGTGTTTGGGAATCGCGGGCACCCTCTTTGTGTTTTTCGAGAGATTTCTTTTGAGGAAGATCAGGGACAATCACGGGGCACACTATGGAGATTGGTCATCGAAGGAGGACGTAACAAAGATGAAGAATACGAAGACAGCCAGTGAGCTGTAAAAAGGCTTTGGATCTCAGATAGTACTGGGAACGACAGCACATATATCATGTTACTGTGCTCGCGTCGGCGGTGATGGAATCTAATATGTGGCTAGAAATGTACGTTTACGAATTGAGTAAGGGAGCCCTTTCACCTCGTGTCAATCTGTTGCGTTGCCTTTTGGCAAACCATCCTGTCAGCTTATATGCGTGGTGACATAGCATTCCCGCCAGAAAGCCAACTGCATCGTTCTTAAATGCAAGAATACCCGCCGTAGTAATCAGCATGACAGTCCATCTCTCAAGGCGCTCCTCATCCGACAATGCGCGGGGTCGTCTTTCACCTGCTGCGTCTTCCCACAGATCCGGAGCTCCTTTGTTTAGCGTATGTCCTACTTTAGCAAGCTCCAAGCCAGCAGCGAGGACCATGATCCCAAGTATGCTCTTGGGGTAAGATCGTAGCAGTTCAATCAGTGTCGCGCCAAAGACAAGGCCCAAAAGCAACTTTACGAGTCCAAGGAAAATGACACTTGCGCCACTTCGCGCTCCAAAGCGGTATTGCGCGGCTAGGCCACCCGCCCCGTGACATAAAGGCATGGCCCCAAACCACGTACCAGTGAGGTTCATCAAGGCAACGCTAATACCGATCGCTGTGACGGACGGCGTTGGAAGTTCCGGTAGCAAGTCGGCTGCTAAAGCGTTTACCGCAATAATGGAGTTCAGCGTAGTCAAGGGAAGCTGCCCAATCGCCATCCACAAGGCGGGGAAATCACGGTTGCCAATCCACTGAGGCAAGACGAAGCGTGGCGCCCAAACATGGAACCAGGGCAGGCGTTTATGTGAGGTCAAGACTGTTATAAAGGCAAATATTATGGCAAGAACAAAAAATAACAAGGCGTTTGGAAACCGCTGAAGACGCTGTGTGCCAATGAGCACAAGAAAAGCAAAGAAAGCCCAGAGTCTGTTGTCCAGAACAGGATGGATCCAGTGCAGAGGCTGCAAGAGTGACGTTCCGGCGCCTATAATGAGAGAAAGGCCGGCTCCAAGTTGAATTCCCTTCACGACGGGAATGGGAACAATAGATGTAGCCCATCGTAGTAGACCAGTCACGCTCATGACCAGCACGGCCGCCCCAACCCATTGGCCAGCCGCGACGACAACTCTCATGGATGGGTCTTCCCGACCAGAGATTGCGGCCGAAGCAATGGCCTAAGCGTAAGAAGTCAATAAAATTCTAAGCGAGCCACGCATATGAACACTGCCTACCTTCATGGGCTGCACAGGTAATGGGATACCGAAAACAATGCCAGTAAGGATGTTGAATATACCCGAAAACACCAAGGTTGAGCCCAAGTGAATGGAGCCCTGCGCTGCCAAGGCAATCATCAGTGGTAGCAACGTTCCCAGGTCTCCTAGTGAACCAGAAATCTCAGCAAGCGGCGCACGTCGAAATGTCGATACATTGTGTGCGTTTAGCCGCCGGACATGAGCCAGCCACGATGCCATCTTGATGGCAAATGAATCTTGAACGATCAAAGAGATAAATTTATGGGACCGCAGATACTGAATGGAACCATGAATAATGCAAGAACACAAAAATTCCACGGCGCCGGATACAAGGAATCAGGCGTAAGTATCTTGGACAGAGAGACTGGTCACCTGAGGCCCTCGTCCTGACGTATGTCGGCGTAAGCCGACATCCCCTCAACACAGTGCATTTGATCAACACACCGTGAGTATGCACTGTGGTCTTACCCATCTAGGCACTTTTTACACTTCTTTTCCAGTGAACGTATGACAAGTTACTGGGGGCATAAGTCGGTGCATTTGGATGGTCAGATAGGCATTTGTATGTGCCATAAATCTTTTCGAGCGGAAAGGTCGAACGTCGTCTGGCGAATCCCCCCAATCCGGCATGGCTCGTAAAAGAACCACTTGCGACGATTTCTCCCCAGCTTGACAACATATTACGGGAAGAGACGTTTCTAGGGCTGCAAGCTCGGAGCGCGAAGATGATGGCGAGCTGCTAGTAGTCACTGATGCTCATCGAAGAATCAATTCCGTGGCCGAAGTCCCCATATCACCTGATTCATGGAAATTGATGAGCCGCGGACTTAACGGAACCTCCATTTTTAATCATCGCGTTTTGCTTCATATTCGGCCGGTCGGGGCCACGATTGTGGTGGACCTTCGAAAACTCATCCAGCATGTTTTGTTCTTGTGCGAAATTTGGGTCAACTGAGTGGATGCCCCGGATGCAGCTCCTATCTGGCTGGCTGATTTGTGCTCCTTGAGCTAACGACCCGTTATCCCACGAGTGGCGGCAGTAGCGGCGCCGAGACAGCCGCCCGCAAGATGGTCTGCGACTTGCACTGTCGAATACCATGCGATGCCATGAATGCATAGCAACAAAGTGGTTGATGGTGACATCATTATTTGCTATGGATAATAAGGCTTCAACGGTGGGAGATCAACGCGGCAACATGCAATACCTTAATTGTTGGGGATTACACGCCGCTGTGGCAGTGCGATTTCACATCTTGGCAGTCATCAGTTTGACAGCGCTCCGGCTCCCTTGGTTCGCTCTGTTCGCTTTATGCTTATTTCTCTATGCCCGTAGCTAGATTGTGAAACTCGTGACAAATTAGTGCACGTCCATGCCTCTCAATCAAAACACAATGGGCAAGACATGGTGTCGCGTCTGTCGGATTGGTACGGAGCTCAAGAGCTCTCTCGACCGAGAACGCACGGCCGGCATTGAATTGCACTGTGAAACATGCTGCTTCCATTCCTTGTCCTTGCGCACCTGCGCTCTACTCTCTGCGGACATGTGCATGCGAACTCCGTAACCAGTGTCTGGGCAATCAATGAATCGACGTTATCACAGCTCTGTCTGGGTCACAATATCAGCCTGGTACGCCTCGCCCTGCTTGTGCGCATTGCCACGGATGGTATAGCTACTCCGTAATTCGAAAGCACCTAACTACTCCATACTAGATAGAATACAATAATCGCGCAGCCCCGTACGATCCTCAGTGAAATTTCTCTTACGGGACAAGCCGCTAAGACGCATTGATGTGCGCAGTAGCTTGAAGTGTACTCCGTACTCCGTAGCCCAAAATTCGCGCAGCAATTCTGTTCGAGGAAGATGCTGGGTCCCCCACATGGAGAACCACCGTTCATTGCCGCCTCCAGCACTCCTAGACACTTTTTTTTCCCGCACACTCGGTTGGAGCTGCCCTGCCTGCTACGCCCCAGAGCATGCTGCCGTGTTCCGAGCAGCTTGAAGAGTGGGGGGCGAGCAATAATGCAGTCCTTCCACTCTTAGCGGCGCATAGGTCAGTGCATCGTGCGATGCGGATGTATTGTCGGTAGCCCTCCGTAATCGTTCGCTTGGCCTTACACAGGTGATGTTCAGTCAATTTTGCCAAGCAACAAGGCATTCGCGTGGGCTCATTTTTGGGAAGGGTGTCCTTGCTGTTGTTGCCTGTTCTGTCAAATAAGTAGCTATACTCCGTACTCACGTAGCTATTCCGTACGGAAGTACGGAGTACTCCATACTCCATACACGTTGGTCGATTGCGGCGTTGTGGTCGGCCGGTCTGGGCGGATTGTCAGGCTAATAGCACTAGCTCTGGGTCATGTCCTCGGTCGTCCTGCTCCATATTTTGTTTTCTGCCTCCCCGTTGGCCCGTGACGTACCGCCCCGTTTTTCTGCCGGACTGCTAGAGCCGTCGGTCAATCAACAAAATCACCACCCATTCCGCCTTCGCGACTCGAGTTAATTTGTCGCTCCTCCATCTCCATTCTCCTCTACGGCCAGCCAATGTGAGTAAAAGTCGGACGAAAGAACCCTTCATCTACTTCAATCCCCTCAAGAGTCGCTCGATATGAGCCTTTGATTGTGTAAAGGTTTTGCTGTCTATTTCCCTCACCTTGCTTCTGGTCGCACTTGCCAATCTGCATGAGCCGGCCTAGCCGATGCGATCGGGGAAGCTTGGAAAGGGAAAAAAAAAAAGACTGACAAGCGGTCGAAAATGTTCGCATTTTTGCATTCATCGCGCATCGCAGAGCGCAAAGCAGAAACCCTGATAGATCAATTGCGCATCGCTCATCACAATCAATTGGCCCAATCGATAATTCCTGTTGACCCCTTCTGTTCCTATGCTACCCTAGCTCAATTGATTTCGCACGATTGTTAGACCGCGTTGATTGTTTGCTAACATCTCTCGTCTCCGTCAATCAGCAGCGCATTTTTTCTTCTTTGCAAAGCCTCTACTCCCGCACCAAAAAACACAATGGCTGCTATCGACACTGCTCTCGTTGCCCGCGAGCTCTTTGCCCGGGAGAAGAGTTGGCCTGCGGAGAACTCTGGTGTTATGGTCGTCTTCTGCATTGTCTTTGTTGGTATGCAGCGCTCTACCTCTTCCTCATGTTCCAATTCGGCAAAATTTTAGAACAGTGGCAACTTTGCCGGCTCGTCGGAAACACGATTGCGCTAATAAGAATTCTCTTAGTCGCTGTCGGTCTCATTGGTCTGTACGTCTCCAAATGCCTTGCGCGCAGAAAGGAGGCAAAGGAGCGAGCCCAGCCCAAGTACTAAGCTTCAAGCCGGCCCTGATCAGGTGAAGCAGAAGCTGGGAATGGAGCTGGAGGAAAGGGTTCGCACTAGGAGAGGAGCAAGGATGCAGCGATACTCAAACGGAGACTGACGACATTTAATGATGAGCGAGGCGGGGCACACTAATCTTGCGGTTCGACTTGCTTGAATTCATCTGTTGGCCTGATTCCTCTTCCTCTCCCCCAAAGCTCATCTGTGAAAACGACTCACAGCCCGACTGCTTGTTTTCTGAACGGTTTCGTCGACTTATCATCATTTGGGACGCGTTGTATGTGGTTGAGTATATAATTGCATCTCTCGTGGTCGGGACAGTAGCGGGTGGAGGCGGGGGGAAATCTTGTAGACGGCGTGCCTGTACTCGTGGCTGTGGTCGGCGCCCGTGGCCAGGCTCGCCGTATTCTATATTTTAATATCTGATACCTCTTACACTACGTCTCGTTTTCATCTTCGGCTGTTTCAATGCACACTCTCCCGACATGCTGGTGTGCTATCTCTCGTCTCTCTTATCACATGCCCTCCTTGGCCAACATATCTGCGATGCCCAAATAAAAAGCCACGGCATTGAACCTCCTCCTCTTGCCCATCCAGCCCCTTACCATCCACCGCACCCTGTTTGGCCAGTTTATTAGATCCATATGATTCACACCCACCAAAGTGCCCTGATAGACCCCCCATCGACTGCTCTCCACGCTCACCAGCCCATCATTCACACCCTCCACCCGCTCGATAATCCTCTGCGGCACCCTAAACGGGCTCAACAAGGGAGGCGTATCCATCACAGCCCCGTACGAAAAGTACCGCACTCCAGCATCATCCACCACATATTCATTAAACTCTCCCTCCATATACCCCGTAGTGAGCTGCGTGAAAGCCTGCGTCCCGAATCCCGCCCGCTCGAGAACCTTGTACAGCCTCGGCAGGTACAATATCCCCGCCGACGACGAATTCAGCACGTAATCCGCAAAAGGGGACCCTCTGTGCGGCGTAGATATCGTGGTAAGAGAAGCTACTTCCAGGGCTCCCTTATATTGGGCCTTGTTTGAAATCATGTACCGCGCGTCGAGGCCGCCCATGCTGTGCGCAATGATGTTGACCGGCCCATCGTGCTGACTGGCTATATCGTCAGCTAGCTTGGCTGCGCGGTCGGCTATGGAGCTTGAGGGGGGTACGGAGGCGGTTATCACGTGTGTGCCTTGTGCGGTGAGCGCTTCTCTGATGCCGTGCCAGTAGTGAATGGTGGGGAGGATGGAGAGGAGTTGCAGTTCAGAGAAGCCGAGGAGGCCGTGGGCAAGGACGACGGGATACTTGGGTGTTGCTGCGAGAAAATGAAGTTAGCAAGTAGTAAGCTCTTGGGATGAGAATGAGGGGCGAAGGTACTACCGTATTGTTCGCGGATAGAGGCGTAGTCATCTTTGATCTGTCTACCTATGTCGCGGACGCGGGGGTCTTGTGCTCGCTGAGTGAGGCGCGACGAAACTGTTATTTGGCGACATTGTGGGAGTCTTGTGCGAAGACGGACATTGCAAGCGAATTCTATTGAGGATGCGGTGCCTTGCAGGGGCCTTTTATACATTGCTGCTTCGGAATAATTGGCATGTTTACGAGCTCTGCGTGATCTCTGTCTGTATAATGTGCTATGTGGGTGGTGAGAAAATGATGCCGCCCCCGGTATGGGCTGAGGCCGCTGACGTCACTTGCGACAGTGATCACAGCTTCTCTGCACAGAACTTACAAATCCAGGGACTATACCTGCTCAGAGAGACACATGTTTAATAGAGTCCAAAGACCGTTCAAATTACAATTCAAAGATGAATGCTTGAATTTACTTCATGATTCTCATGGCGGTCATAAATTAAAGTTGTTCATTAACTTCTCCTACCTGTCCACGGATCCATAAATGTATACGCAGCATAAACCTCCCGGTTCCGTCTATTCCTTCCGCCGCTCAGTTAGCTCTTTGAGCAGTGTCTATGTAAACCATAAAACTCCTTTCCATTGCATCAAAGTCATCTTTAACGGCCGTCGTGGATATCATCTTTTTTCGGCGGGCATCTGGCTTGGGGCATTCTCGTTCGTGACACCGCTATATGCGGGTCGGGATTGCATGCCGTCGAATGGACCTGACAGATTCTCTGCCACAGCTTCATCATAACTTGGGGGTGCATCGTCATACGGCGGTACTGTCTGCCCGGGCTGTAACTGGGGCGGGTATAATGGGTCCTGGGGCGGTCGATGCGGCATCGGTGGTCGTTGGCCCTGGTTCTGATTTTGATTTTGAGGTTGAATGGGTGAGTTGGGCGACGAGTTTACCCGGACAGGTAGTCTTGGTGGGATATTCAGTGTCACTCTACCCGGTTTGGTGTGATTCCTAGCCGCCTCAACTAACTCGGCTGGTGGTGTGATGCCTGAAAATACTTCCACAGATGCAAAATGCAAAGGAAGATATATAGTTTGGGGGTGGTTGCTGATGAAGCCGGATTTGGCCTTGCCCCAGCATACTCCAAGCTTCAACTCTAGTTCATACTTTCTTGACAGGTTGCATGTAACAAAAGATGGCGCAACAGTGTTAGGTAACGGTTTATCCTTCCAAAGGGTATCCGGCACAGCAAGTTCCGATCCAACAGCAACGTCTGGCCCGGCCGTCAACGGGATGCTGAGGTCGGTATTGGAAACAATCACCCATCGATTCATCTTCTTATTGTAGATGTTATGCGATCGAACTTCGGTGATGCCAATAAGATCCAGTTGAAAAGAGACCAAATTCAGCTGCTCGGGGCAGTTAACTAACTTTTTGGCAATAAGCCGAAGCGGAACAGGTTTGTTACACGTCAAGACGGAAGGGTAAGGCAGCCGAGCTGACATTTCAATCGATGGTGCTGTCGCTACATCAGGCGAATCTGGAGTAGATGTATCATCACTCTTGCTCGTCTCGGCTCTGTCTCCCTTCTTTGCGAAAAATGAGCCCTTCCTTCTGCTTTGCGGTGCTGGTGATCGAGGCATAAACGTGAATGGGCGACGGGCAAAAGCTTCCTGGCCCGTCCGTGCCGGTCTTGGGGGCTCGATAGGGAGAAACTTGTAACCAATCTGATACCTCCAATTCTCCTTCAAGAAGCCTGGTCGCTGAATAGTAACCTTAATGTAGTAGCGGATTTCCGCTTCCATGGGATATCCTGTTAGGGACGGGGGAAGCGTCCGGGTAACATGCCGCAAGAGCAACTGTTTCGAGCCATCCATGACCCTAACGCCACCCATGCCAAAGAGGCCACCACCAGATCCAAAGCCACCCACACCTCCGAGGCCACCAAACTTTGACATGGCGTTTGGATCGCTGCAAGCATTGTTGATTGGTACCTTGAACTTGAAAGGAAATTCGTGCTCCCCTGGTTGCAATGGGAACGCGCCGTAGGGGTTTGAAGAGCTGGAGTGATATTCGTCCGGGAAAACTTGTTGAACTTTGTATAAAAGCTTGTGGTTCTCACTCACGACACTACCGGGCGGACCAGGCATCGGACCAAGCGGTCTCTGACTCAACGACTCGGTATCATAGGGATTTGGAACTTGCAGCGCAGTGATAGATTCACCTTCAAGCTTAACAACAATGCTACCAACCTGCTCCGAGCGATGAAGCCCTAATATGATTCGTCCTTGCACATAGTCGAGGTTGGTGTAGAACTCAGGTCGTTCATCGAGTGCTATGCGGATGGACATGGTAATTGGCGGGGTTCAAGGATACCCGAGAGAGGGGCATGAGAGCCTCGGGTTGTGCAGGAAATGACAATAAGTGATGCCGAATAGAGGAAGAGGAAAGAAAAGACAAAGTAAAAGATGATGAAAGCGGAAGAATACAGTCCTATTTTGATACCCCCGCCCTACTGTGCCTTCCTTCGTTGGCCCTCCTTCAGACTAGTACCCTGACGCGATTGGGCTTGGGTCGATGATGGGGATGAATCGGCTGCGGAATTAGAGAAGGGTCTGGGGAGACTGAGAATAGAAACGTCGTTTGTTATGGCCGCTCGACAGGCTTTGAAAAGAGTTGAGCAGAGCTTTGAGATAGAGCTACTCGGAGAGACGTCTAACTTGGAGGCAGTTTGTCGTCGTAGTCGTTGTCGTCGTTGCTGCTAAGCCTCAGTCCAAGCCTCGCCGGTAGTGCAGAGTAGCGACCTGAGACGCTGTGCCACTAAAAGCGGCTGATTGGATACGGCACAAGGGTGTACCCACTTTTCTGCCCTGTACCTTGAACGGAGTCCCTAGTACTTGACTACATGAGGCTGCTCACCACCACTCAGCCTGATAAAGTGGCTGGTGGGTTACGAATACCGAGTACGGAGTATCTAGTTTAGTCCGTAACTAATATGCTGAATACGCGTATGAGAGGTACAGTATGTGGTCGTTAGCATGTAATAATCCAAGGCTGTAGGGGTCAGCCAATGCAAACCGGGGGCATCCGACATCGTGTTATGTCATATGAATACTCCGTACAAGTAAGGCAAACATTCAAGGCGGCAGTATCGAGCACATAAGTGGTACCTAGGTAGCATCTCAGACTGAACACAGGCAAAGCGGGATTGACGCTTCTTAGCTCAATCGCCCACGTTGAACCTGAGAAGCTTGGCAAACGGCAAACGCTGCTACCCGCTATTAACGCTTCCCGGACGGCGAGTCGAGGGAAACGGAGTGTGACATTTTCCTCCCATTCGCTGGTCGTCGGCGGCCATCTCGCAACAGTAGCGACAATACAGTGAATTCTTGAGCGAAGCTCGGTAGTTATGCTCAAATCTTCATCCGCCTGGCTGACCGCCCACCCGGCGGCAATGTTAGCCAAGACGGCATAGCGTGGGACTTGACTAGGGTCCCCATCACTCCTCCGCTGCAGCGCTGTCGACTGGAAACCCAGACACCGCTTCACGTAAGTCAGTATCTAGGCGGGGGACAGAAAGGACCACTTGAGCGTTTCGTCATGCCAGTGTGGTTGCATTGGCTGTCTCTGACTCCGGACCTCGCATGGCGTGTAGTTATGCGATGCTCAAAAGGCTAACTCGGCTCACGACATCGGTTACATTAGTCTACTGCAGCATCGACCAGACAGGGTCTCACTTTGGCGCCGTTAGGCAATAAGGACGCCCACGATAAACGCGTATGGACCGAATTACATAATTTCAAGTCGTGCAGCCTGCAGCGTGCCCCTCACACCAGCATCCATCGTCTCCAATGGGGACAAAGTGCTCAGGAATTTACAACGTATTCCGTTGCGGCAAACCCAACAGAGCAAACTACGGTGCTGTGGAACAAGACGACCGTTCCAGGATGTCTGGCATCGAAACTTGGGCGAGCCGGATTCTTCTGTCGGCAGCGGCAATCAACCAACCACAGCATCATGTATTCGCATCCATGTTATGCTAGCGATGCAAGCGATGCAACAAAAACTGGGAAAATGCATAGGCTCCCTCTCGCAAGCCCCAAACATTCTCGTCAATCTGCCCTGCGTCATAAGGATAACTCCCCTTTCCTTATTCGGCAAGATAATTTGCCTACGAACCGGGAATCTCTGCAGTCCCTCGTGATATCTTCCGTTCTTATCGGAGATCGGCGTGTCATTTCGCTGAACCACGCTTCGTGGGTGTGGTCTCTTGACTGTTCTATGTCTTGGGGGCGGGCGGCTGGACCAGACTGTTGGGATTTCATTCCCTCATTTCATTGGTATCTTCTCCAGTTGTCTGCCTGACAATTTGTCATGTAGACTACCATTGCAGCTGTCCAGGCCGATCAAGGCGTTGGCTCTCCCATCAACACGCGTCGCTGCTCCCCTAAAGACACGCTAGTCTTGCGAGCATGTTGCCTGTTGTTGGACGACCCCAGAGAGTGGTATACTGCGAGACGGCGAATGTGATATGCCGTGAATCACACACCATGTCGCTGTGCAGCAGTTGTCCATCCCCGCTCAGCAAGTCAACTCTCATGGGGGAACCAACAGCCCTATCTTAGAAAGGCAGTCGATCCTCGGCCTACATGCAAGCGTTGTTTGGCTGCATCTCCGTATGTCCGACCTTGATTCTTCAGCAGGAAGGTTTGTAGATGAATATAAACATGCCGCCGGCCAACATACCTTTCCCCAGGCTCCAACCTGCTGTCTACCACCCCTACTTTTGCTTGGTGCTCGACTATGACCAAGTCGGACTGCACTCAACATGGCAGTCGACTGTGGCTCTTCTTGCCCAGTCTCTGGTGGTTTCTACCGCTACAATCCTAGCGTGGGAGGTAATGCTCTGTTTCTCGCAGTATATGCCCTTGTTGTGCCATGCATCATCTATCTTGGAGCTCGGTCCCGTACGGCCCTGTTTTCCGGCCTTTTGACAATAGGGCTGGCGTCCGAAGTACTCGGATTTGTTGGTCGGGTTTTGCTGCATCAAAGTTTGGACAATCCAGGATATTTCATCCTATCGCTCTTGGGAACCGTACTGGGTCCATCGCTCTTTTCAGCCTCGATATTCGTTGTTTTCCCCCATGTTCTCAATTTGTATGGAGAGCGACTCAGTCCTTTCAAGCCTATGCTAGCCGAGTTACTCCTGTACACCTTGATTGCAGTAGCTATTGGCGTTGAGGTGGTAGGAGCTGTGTTTGTTCCTTATGTATTCAATGGTGTCGCTGTAAGTTCAAGTACCTCCGGGCCAAGGTAATACACAACAGTAACTAACCATGTCCAGATAAAGCGCAGTGCTTCCATCATTGCCGGTGGTCTGGCCGTACAGGCCGCTGCTCTTCTCATCAGTGCAGTCGTTTACTTTTCTCTTGTTTCGGCCGTCATTTCTGGCCGAGCAGTGCCCGATGACAAACACTCGGCAGTATTTGGCGCACCGCAATTTAAGAGATTTCTCCGAGGTATTATAACAGGTCCTGTGCCGCCAGACGAATGATAAATCTAACTTTATTAGGTGTCGAATTTTCTACGGCCCTCCTCCTGGCGAACAGCATCTATCGTGTATTTGAGTTTGCTGGTGGTGTGGACGGCGACTTGTTCCAAAACGAAGTTGCCTTTATGGTCATGGACGGGGTGCTACCTTTGCTGTCTGTTATCCTTCTTACGTCATTCCATCCCGGTGCTGCTTTTGGGACCGCTTGGAAACAAACATCGCCTCGGAGAGCAAAGCGACCTACCCCCCTTCCTCTTCGCGAGGGCCAGGTCTGCAGGCTAAGCCACAGCGCGCATCATGCCTACGATCCTCATATTCGAACACAATTCTCACCGAACTCGCCATATTCACAGAGAAGTGCCAAAAGTTCCTGTCCTCCCGAGCTTCCTTCTGGGTCCCCTGGTTTACCAACGAGTCCTCGACCAACCCACAAACCGCCAAGTCCAAATATACCCTCTCCGAGGTCAACCATCGTTATAAGTAAGAGACGTAGCGATAAGTACGAGAAGAGGGTTAATCAGCCAAGAGACCTAGTGAACAGTGATGCTTTGTGGTAGTTTGTTGAAGAGCCGCGGCCAAACTGCCGTCTTCAGTCACAAGAGGTAGCTTCGAATGCTAACGAGTAAGTGGTGGTAATGCTGCGGGAAAATGTAAGCTCCCGGCAGGCCAGTAGAACGACGATGCGGATCCAACCACGGCTGATTAGTTTGGCTTCAAGCTGGGGGCTATCGAAGAGGAGTAGAGAAGATAGTGAGCTAAGACTATAGTATCGCCGTTCCCCAAGATACTGCTGAACCTCACGAAGGGCATGAGCTGTGCAATGTATCTGAAACATTGACTTTCCACATCATCAGTTCCACGCCTTGGCCCCCGGTTACCGCGACTGGCGGCAAATGCGCTCGACAGAGGCACTCCATGCATGAGCCATCACTGTCACATCACCGTCCACAAGCCCAGGAGCCAACCGCAAGCGAAGAAGCACAGCGGAGGAAGATCTCGTCCTAACGAGACGGCGACTACGACGTCGGCAAACTTGCGACCAGGGGTGAATACTATCCTTGATCCCTTTTTGTCGCTTTAGAGTCTTTCTACTGCAGGCCCGATGGGCTAGACATATTGGTTGCGCCATCGACTTGTGCCAATTGAAGCTATCACACGCAGGTGCCCCGGAACAGTTGTGCAGGCGACATAACGCGGCTCACCGCTGTCTTGTCTGTCACCAGCTCTTGTTGAGGGCAATTGCAGTTGACTAGCGGGGGTTTAGGGATCTCGAGGCCACCAGGTGGAGTGAAATTAGGTAGCAACATGCAGCCAGCATGCATCTCCCGTCGCAGGCGGTTATTCCAACGAATTAGCTAGATAGAATCAGCCAACCCTGGCTCCTACGGCTGGGCAAGCCGTATTTTTGTCTCAGTTGGGGGTACGGACGGGCTCCGAGAAAGCTGCAGAAGAAAACCTCGCGGCATTTTGTCGGCCAACCTTTATGCGTTGGGTCGTGATCTTGCGTCAGAATGTTTTTGCAGTACACAATTACTAGTAGACCCTCTCGTAACTTACCGGCATCGCGCCAATCGCCTTAGCAGCTTGACAGGCTAGCGGCTGTTCAACACCAGCGCCAGCGGTCCGTAGAGTAATTGCGGTAGCAATACCACCACAGACAAACATTGTACACCATGTCGTGATTGACAGGGGCGCTCGAATAACTGCTGCGCTGACTCGTATTCCTCATCGGCACTGGAGAGTGTGGGCAGGGCAGTGGGCAGTGGCAGTGGGCACGAAAGGGACTTCTGGGGGCCCAGACTCGAACAATGATGTTCTGAAGCACAAGGGATCATCGCGCACCCGCCGAATTTGATTCAACCTCCAAGTCCTTCCAAAAGTACATTTATACAGAGCTACAATTAAGCTGGTGCACTGCAGCAAGATGATATTCCAAGAATACACGCCCATTAGTTACATCATTCGACAAATCGGCAGCCACAGTCCCTTTGACCGATGATAGCGTTGCGTCAAACCCCATAACCCTGCATGGCAGCCCTTCTGTCTTTATAAACTTCCAGAGGCGACCAAGGCGCTCTGTAAGATGGTTGAAAGCGCGAGCTACGGGAAAGGCGAGCCGCATACCTTTAAGACCTTTGGTGCGCTTCCAGTTATACTAATACACTTCGACAACAGGTCGTCTGCTCGTTTCGTTGCCTAATATTTTTTTGTACGTCCGGTCTTTATCAAGATATTTGCCATTGGCAATTAGGTGAAGGCGTGCTACGCTTAAGTGTGTTTTACGCGATGGCAGATTGGGCGTGTTGTTCATGCTATCTGCTTGGTGGCTTGTGCTTCTGCTTCAAGCCAACGTTCCGCGTTTGCATCATGAACGAAACAAGAAATAAAAAATGGTTCTTTCTCCCGAGCAGCTTCGGAGGGAAAGCGAAGTCTTTGCTCGAACTAGCAGCAGTAACGTAAATGTAGCAGCACTGTTCTGCTTGAGCTAGCCAAAATCTCTGCGGACGACTACAAAGACAACAGCAGGGAGTTTGGCCTCGAAAACGACACAGTCGTGGTGGAATGACTTGATTATATGCGAAGACTTATTATTTAACAGAGTCCTTTATTTACGTATTTTAATTGCGTTTTCAATCATGTAACCTGTTCAAAACACAGCCAGGCGGCTCCCACTACGGTAGATTCTATGAAACGAACGAGCATATGACGTGGTCCAGCGCATCTGTAAAGAATCAATCTCAGGAGGACGGGTGTTCGGCACTAAAAGACCATGATTAGTTCTAGAACGTTACATTCGCGGCTAGTAAGTAGTTATGGTTCGCCCTGTGATATTAGCATGCTGTTTGCCAACAAGGATCTTGATTAACGTCTACCTCGTGCTTGCGAGGCGCTTTTTGTGACAAACCTAGCCTAATGTTCTTATTTTTTTTTTTAACATCTGCAGAAACAACTGCTCACATGTAACTACGGGCATCCGGAAGAAACGTCAATATTGATTGATTGGTTTTTGACTCTTGAGTCCGTAGGATAAATTCGCAGTTAGGATGCGGGGAAAACCCCGCGTTGGCATCGTTAGATCTTCTTGGCCTCCAATAGTCTGGTGCTGTCCACGCCAATCTTAAACCATAACCATCCACATCAGATCCAGATCTCCAATTTAGCCAGAATTGACAAGCCAGTGACTGCTCCGTCTTGTACACCAATATCCAAACTTCTTTTCCTCCAGCAAGACAATCTAGAACAAAGCCCTGCCCCGTCTCGCCCACCCGAGACACGGGAAAGTAAGCCTATATCAGCTACCCCCGTGGGGCGCCAAGAGGCGAAACTCTTGGCGACAGAGGGTTTACCCCTGTCCAACATGGAAGCTCTTCGCAGCGTGAGTGGTTTCGATGCACTAGCGTGGGTATGCTTAAACTTTACTGGCTTGGGCAGATGCAGCAACGCGGTGATTTATACCGTATTGTATTCTTGACGACCAAACATGCAAGGTATATGGGCGGCAGGGCAAATTTTGCTTTAGACGACCGCCATGGTGGTTCTCGGTAGACGAAGACGGTAGATAGGAGGCATGAGGGTTTATGTGCATGGACAAGATGCCAAGAGAAGAGGCGATGCCGTCCGATAAGGAAAGCCCGTTTCGATGGGGGATGTGAAACTCGGATTCGATGGCAGGGAGGTCCTACTGCTTTATGACTGTCACATATCCGCATTGAAATTCTCCTTGGAAAAAAAGCACTTTCGATCTCTCATATCTTCAATCCACCCATTGGCCGTTACACCGTTCATGTTGACACCCACCACCAACCAAGTACACGCAGAAGGCGAACACAGTGTTCAAAATGGAAAAGGCATACATACCCAACCCCTCCTCACGGGAAATATCTGACAACGAAGCCCTTAAGTCCTTGGAAGTTGGCATCGCTGAAGACATCGAAGAGCCATGCTATACTCCCACAGAAACAAAGCGGCTGCTGCGCAAAATCGACTGGGCGTTGCTCCCTTTCCTCGCATTTCTATACCTTTTGTCGTTTCTGGATCGATCAAATATTGGAAATGCAAAATTAGCGGGCTTGGAACATGATTTAGGCATGACGGGTAAATACGACTACAATGTAAGGTTTGTTCCAGTTTATTACATACCAATGCAAGAAAGGGCAGCCGCTGATGGAAATACGTGGACGACAGATTGCAGTGTCTATTTTCTACCCCTTATATGTGGCGGCCGAGATTCCCTCCAACATTGCCATGAAGAAGCTCCGGCCATCGATCTGGATCCCCAGCATCATGGTTGTGTGGGGAGGGCTGAGCATCGTGATGGGCTTGGTGAAGAACTTCCCGGGTCTGCTCGCTGTGAGGGCGGCACTGGGGCTTGCGGAGGGTGGTTTGTTTCCTGGTATTGCCTACTAGTGAGTATTCCTATCCTTTACCCCTTTTCATTCTCGGCCGCGCCAAGAAATTGCATTTGTTGTTATGAATACCGACTCTTGGCAAATAGCATTAGCTTGTGGTACCGTCGACATGAGTGTGGTTTCCGCGTCGCCATCTTTTTCTCGGCCGCGACTGCGGCGGGTGCTTTCGGTGGCTTGTTAGCACGTGGGATAATGGAAATGAAGGATCTAGGTGGCCTGAATGGCTGGTCTTGGATCTTCATCATTGAGGGCATCATTACTGTTGTCGTTGGTAAGATACGCAATTCCTCGTCACCTCAACACCACCAGTTCCTGACGCTCACAGCAGCCGTAACCGCCTACTTCATCATGAACGACTACCCCTCTACGGCCAAGTTTCTCACAGAACCGGAAAAGGCCGAAGTCGTCCGCCGCCTTGCCCAAGACCAGTCTGTCCTTTCCCACCAGTTCAAACGGCAGTTCATTTGGGATGCCCTGAAGGACTGGAAAATCTATATCCAGATGGTTATATTCTTTGGCATCTTAACACCCCTCTACTCGGTATCCATCTTCTTGCCGACAATAATTAAGAGTTTAGGGTATACGAATGAGATTGCGCAGTTGATGAGTGCGCCGCCATATATAGCGGCTTGTCTGTGTACTGTCGGGGCGGGATATTGGTCCGACAAGCAGGGGCATCGCGGAGTATATATCGTACTTTTCTGCGCGATTGGGTGAGTATACTGTTTTACTTTCTCTTTCTCTCTCTCTCTCTCTCTCTCTCTCTCTGTCTGTCTGTTTTGTTGGGGGTGGCTTCCTTCTTTCTCTATCTTATCTTACATGATGCCGCTCTCAGAGGAGGTGTTATTGAACTAACCGATTGGACAGGGCCTTGGGCTTCGCGCTGCTGGCAGCTGTGCAGAGCAACGGGGTCAAGTACTTTGCCTGCTTTCTCGTCACGATTGGGACGTATCCGAACGTTCCCTTGTCCGTGGCATGGAACAGCAACAACATTGGTGGTTCGCTGAAGCGCGGCGTCGGCATTGCCATGGTCGTCGGATTCGTAAGTTGGCCCGCTCACAACACCCGCCTCTACCGACTGAGTCCCACCACAATCTATTTTGTTCAGTCAGTTTCTTCGTAGGTGCTAGCTAACTCGCTGGGCTGTTCAGGGAAACATGGGAGGCTCCGCATCAGGCTTCATGTTCCGCAACGACGAGGCTCCTCGCTACACGTCAGGCTACGTTACTCTGGTGGCCATGACGGCTCTGACGTGCGTGAGCTCCATCTTCATGACTTGGTATTTGAGGCGGGAGAATGCCCGTCGGGACAACGAGCACAGGCGCCCGGATGAGTACACGCATGAGGAAAAGATGCTGGAGAGTGAGAGGGGTGACAACGCTACGTTTTTCCGGTACACTGTGTAGGTAGATGTGACGTGGCGGATGCGGATGGCTACGAGGATGAGGATAGCTTTCTGGAGTATAGTTTAAAGGCCCCCCTATGTGATGCATTTGTAGCCTTTATTAAGCGTGAATGTATCATGTCGCTAGACTAGAAAGTCATGTCTTATTAGACGCTCTGTTTCCCAGCCGGGGTGGTTGGCGCGGGACAGCGGTCATATTCATGTCGACTTACAGCTCTGTCTGGGTCTATCCGAGAAGCACGTACGTTGTTGGCATTACTAGAAGAAGTTCGGCCACTTGTATTCTGTACTAGCAAAAGAATAGAGATTCCATTCATCTATCTACCTATTCATCCATCCATCCATTTGTTCATGTATCACAGTGAACACATTTAAGAGAATTGCCCTCATACAAAGCCGCAGCCACGAGGCCCACCTCCGCCCTCCGAGGACCTTTCCTCAAAGCTCTAAGCTCAGCGGCCGCGCGCGCATGCTCTATAAAACAGACCGGCATTTTCACAGTTCTTCACCGTCTCAATTAAATTAAAACCCAAAA
>JASWJB010000200.1:0-81776 GCA_032433595.1 Conoideocrella luteorostrata
CTTAAGTAACTGAAGCTTAACTTTAACATAAGCTCTGTGTGTTATTATAATAATATAGTGTCTTTCCGGACAGTAGTACGCACGCGGCAGCCACAATAAGCAATCATCACTCATTCACTCACTACCATCCAACTCACAATGGGAACCACTTCAAGCACTGCGACTAGACAATACAAGGGCAGCCTTTTTCGCCTTACAAGAGATAGAAAGGATCTTCAAAACCGCTACACAATTGCGTTGGCTAACAGCAAGCAATTTTATGCTGCTATTCATAAGCCCGGCGTTCAGCCTAGCCATAAACAGGCCACGGACACTAACCTTGCCCATAGAAGCACGCGACAAATCCACTCTTGGCAGCACACAGAGCGGGCTATTGCTGGCAGTCAGGAAGCCCCGAATCTAAGTCAGCGGCAATACAATCTAAGGGTTAATGTTGGGGACCTGGATCTTGAAATCATGGTTATCATGGCGTGCATAGCCATTTATAAAACTTCAGAGTAAAATCGAATATATATGTATCCCGTTGATGCAATACAAATCGGCCCTCAAGCTTTCCATAACCGCGGCGTGAATATACTAGTACCTTGTCAGAATTAAAGCTTAGGATCCTCCATGAACACCAGACAACAACAATGGTGTACCAGTACCCCGGCAAGAAAAATAAAAAATTATGTAATAATGGGCAATTCACAACTACTAGTTATGGAACAGCGCTAGTAACAGTAGTGGTGCGGCGCGGGACGGCCTAAGCGGAGGGCTACTGTTATCTAGGAGCTGCTGGTAAGTAAAGAAGTGGAGGATACTAGTACTTCACAGGCGAGTTGCTACCACTATAAAGTTAACACTAGTACCACACAGCGAATTGTTACTGGCACTAGTAGGTTACTGGCACACCTGTCCAATTGGCTCCTGGCAACCATGACATGCTGGTAGCCTCTGAAATAAAGTTACCAGCGGCGCCTTGTGGGCTGTGCTGTAGGTGCTAGTAAATACGGAATGGCGGGTACTGGTAGAGCCTGATGGAACCCCCCCACAAGTAATGCTACCAGTAGCACACCCTCTATAAATTAGTGGAGTAGGGATGTTGGTTTCCAAGGCTACTAGTAATTAACCGTTCTCCAATTGTCAGCGACCTTACCTTCTGAGTCTATTTTGTTGGTTCTGTAAAATGTCTTCGCCTAAACGCCTTTTGCTACCAGTACACACTCTATACCCTACTAGGAGAATTGTGGATATTTCTCGGAGAATAGCTAATTTAATGTATCACTTATTAGTTTAGGGATAGCAGAAAGCGGATAAATTAATCCGAAATAGGACAGAGATAATATAAATTATTTCTTTCCTGATGGCTAAATGTGAATAGTGCAGAAGAGACTTCGACGGGGCACTCTAGCTCCTCTCACGGCAGCCGGGGTAGCTCTTGCGGCGCTCACTAGAGGAGCTAGAACTCCGGCGACATTATGACGACCAATGGCTCCTCCTGCGCCTTCCCTCCCGGCTCTCTGATCGCCTCCCTCCAATATAACGCGACGATTGACGACTTTCGTGAGAAGACTTAAGCTTGTCCAGACTGTCAGAGCTTTAGTAGTTGCACCTTGATTTATGTGAGCGGTCTTCGGCCCTTATAGCTTGTTGGTGGCATAAGCACACGCGAAAACGATAGAGAGTTTGAAGAGTGTTATATTTGTGATTGCTTAAGATATGATTTAAACTGTCTTACTTTGGAAGTTAATAGAACTCTTTATATACAAGAATTTTAAGTGTTCTTGTTTTAGAAACAACGGAATTAAGCGCCTAGCTATTCGCAAGGCGTTTCCCCTTTTGATACCTAAGCGCTTATAGACATCATTTCCCCTTGTGTATTCAGTAAGCAACACATCAGGCTCTATAGACTTTTGACACATAAGAGCCCCCTGTGCTGATTTCACTAAAATAAGTTTATCTTTAAAATTAATCTTTATTCTCCACCATAACTATACCACTCCCTCTGTTCCACGAAGCTCTGCACTAGCTTAAGTATAGCGACCTTAGACAACCATAGCCTACGATCTTATTATATAATTTAGTGATCTTTATAAAAAGTTTTAATCCTTAGAACAGCTTTTATTGTCTTCTGTATAATATAAGATACAAAACATACCAAGAGCTTACAAACATATTTCTAAGTCTAAACGGTCGTGGCTATACGTACTGGCCAGAAACATGGAATGCGCGGCTCGCATATATCGCCAAGCGACAAAAGTAAGTGCTTGCTTGTTTAGAAGAGTAATATTTTCTAACGTCCCATGTGAAGAGTTACCACGCTTGTGGCGTATCTGTTTATTGGTCTTGCTGCAGAGCTACAGCGGTGGAAGTATACGCAGCCTATCTAACGTCATGAACAGCAACTGCAAGATCTTTGTGTCGAGAATCTCAATTCGACCAATGCGGAGGTCATTGTGCCGCAACACATTGTCGCTAGCTTGTTAATAGACACTAATGAGATCGGGGTTTTTGGGTTTTAATACAGCGTAGGCGGACGTCGGGATGGTACTATGGCCTACACAACTTAGGAGCCGCCCTTTGACTTCCGAGTCATGACCTTCCAACAGCTGATGACCCATGTGCCAGGATCACAATACGCTGGTAGTTTGAGAATCAGGTTCACGGGGCCTGGATTTTACATGCAGATCAAGGCATGTAACGACAATAACTTTAACAGAGTAAAGGTGGAGCTAAATAATCAGGCATGCCGACTCATCGTCACGCGAGAGTGCCTGTGGGACAACTTGCATATGTACATTCAGATAACAGTCATAAAAGACGGCCGGGTAGCAAACCTTTGACCCTAAGGGAACTAAAAGTAGACTTCGCTCAATGCTTAATACTAAATGTTACTTCTCTGCATGATTTTGCTCTGCTAAACAAGGTGATTATCCCTGTTGGGGCTGTGCCCGCCGTGTATTGGCTTAAATAGGAAGTGGTAATAGCACAGAAGAGCGGGGACACCGGAAAACGAAGAACAGTGCCACTGCGCGCAGCGCATGCGACCGGAAGGACGTTCGTAAAACCTGGGCAAATCCCCGGCCATCTCAGCTGCTAGTTCGCTAACTAACTCGGGCGTCGACTTAGGGCATAATTAACTGTTCATAGCATGTCATTAGCGCCCACTTAGCCGGACCATACCGTTGGTAACACGCTATGTTACCCAAAGCCAGGGATAAACGCTTTTAAGAGGACACGACCGACTTTTAGAGGAGACGAGATTTTGTAATTCCATGAATCACATTTCACCCAAGACGCCACATTTTGTTGGTTCTATGAGTTCTGCATGCAAATAAATTTTTTTTTAGTATTAAATCTATAGTACTAGGTACTTTTAATCATAGCCATAGCCATAGGAACTTTTGCTTCTCGCAGAGTTTGCGATCCACGCTATTGCATCCTAATTCGGACACCCCTACTCATGTGATCCCCATGCAGTGTGATCGCAGTGCCGCTTGATCGATGTCTGCACCTCATCGTCTTTAAATTTCCGTTTCTGACCCGCTTATACTTTCTGACAGGATGCCTTATCCGAAGGACGTTCTTGCCCTAACGGGACAATGGGTGGTGGCAGCAGAAGTGGAGACGGAGTGTCGTCGTCGTCTGCTGACTCCGTTTTTACATTTTTGAACAGGTAGAAAGGACTTGCCGCCTGGCCTGCCGCTTAAGATAACGAATGCTCCAACCATGGTGCGTTATCGATGTGCAGTGTTATTGTATGGTGTTCTTCCCCGCTGAGGTATAAATCTGCATAGATGGCCAAAAATGGATCGGGGCACATTAACGGCGTGTGGGGGAAGAAAGTGAGCGATATTCTTGGGTTTGTGCTGGTGTCGACAGTTTGCGCCTGCAACTCATCTGTTTGGCCTGGCTTTGGTGTGGGGAACCAGAGAAGTATTTCGCCATCCTCGTCTGTGAAGGACTCAAGAATTGCGATGCTGCGGTGCGCTTAGTCTCTGCATTGTAGAATCACATGGACGCCTTGTTGCCCCTTGTGCAATGCGTCAATGACTTTACAGGTAAAAGGTGCTATTTTGAAGCTGGTGATTGGAATTTAAAGTGATGCTGTCTTAAATATTTTATTGATGTATAGATAAAAGAGTGAACCCAACTTGTAGTATTTATCTTAATTCTATTTGGATTATATCGCTAAATTTCTGATAAAAACTTATTTTAGTTCTTAACATGAAGTGAAGCTCTTCCAGGCATCTGATTTTATATCGTTATTGGCTCCGGTTTATTTTAAAAGCAGAAGCCGGAAAGGATTTTAACAAACAAGACCAAACGGATATTGCCGGTTCTTTAATTAGAAGGTGCGCGGCGCGCAATGGTTCCTATTCCGGGCACCCGGCGCTTAAATCACGGTTGTTCATTAAGCTTGTACGCCTCGATGTTCAATAAAATAAGTGGATTAAAAGATAAAGCTATTGCATTAACCTGTCTAAAAACTAAGAGGGGATAGATAGTGTAAACCCCACCACACCTAACCACACCCCGAGACTACTCCGTGATCACTTCAGCGGCGGACGCCTGCTGCGTTGCCTCTACAACCGTCTCCTGATACTCTTCAAAAGTTAAGCAAATTGTTTTAATGACTCGAGCTAATCCACTATCCTGCTTTTTAATGTAATGCTTATACGCAGAGATTTGTTTGCGCAGTGCCTTGTTCTTGTTATCCGCTTCGTGAATGGATTGACATAGTGCGATATTTTGGTCTTTAAGCTGAGCCACTTGTCGTTGAAGTCCCTTTATCATGTCTTCGTGCTTTATACGTTGCCTTGGAACGGCTAGAGGTCGAGGCGCCATGGGGTAGGCCGCGTTGTTGCGCAGGTTCGCCTCCAGTGGCAAGGCTGGAAGTCTTTTAGTGGTATAGTGTGCCATAGCGAGAAAATTAAGTGGGTAGTTAGGGATGATAATAATAGCTCTGGCACATGGGAGGAGGTATATAGAGACTAAAATAGCGTGGCACTATATTTTAAATTTAACCGTTCTTGCACTAGAGGCAAACAAAAATAAACCCTAACCTAACTAACACTATAGAGTTACACTAACTTCAGATTACAATGTTCATGCAGCTCTAGTCTACGTCCTGTGTGCAGATCTAGTGGTTCCTCCTTCTGCAGCTGCGCTGCTTCGTGCCTAAACATCCGTTATGCCGAGAGACTCACCAAGAACGCGCGCCACTATCTTCTCGGTAAAGTCTTGGATATATGCCTTAAGCTTAGTCATGGCTGCAAATACACCCTTGACGCTTGCCATGCGAGTAAGCATGCTGGTGATAGAAACATCCAGATCGCGCATGGTCCTGTTTCCAACCTCGACTGTTTGTTCTAGACTTTCAATTCGCGCCCTGAGTTAAAGAAGCACCCTAGAGAATGTCAGTACGCAGATTCCATTATTTCCGGAGCCTATGGTGTCCATACTATCTTAAATCGTCCTGCGGAGTCGCTCTAGGACATAGATCAAACCGGTTGTGGACGGTCACAGGCTGGACAGACTGGTATAGCCTATTTGCAAGACTGCCAGTGTCTGGACCAAACCAGGCAGCTTTAGCATTAAGAGGATTTGGGACATTGAAAGAAGGAAGATCCGGCTGCGACGCAGCCGCAGCTGAAGAGTTGTTCTTTTGAATTGGCCGCAATTAGCTGCCTGTGGGCATGTTGAACAGCTCAGACCTGTGAAAGTTAATGAAGGACATCTTGCAGTGGATGAAAATAGAACAAAAATACAGAGTAGCGTGGAGCTTTGATGTTTTGTATGGTAGCAATTAGCATTGAAATGTCAGACCTTAAGACTCTGGACGAATTTTCGAGCCACGGATACTGTCTTACTTATAGAAGTATTAAAATACAGGTTTAGTTGGCCGAGGTCAGAGCTTACCACGAGTACATAATGACGTGGATAGCAGCCTTTGCCTGACTAAAGACGCTAACTCCAAAATACACAACCAACAAGTACAACATACACACCACTACTTTTATTCTTTTCTTGACACACCTGCTCTGGCTTGCCGGCGCTATCCAGAGTATCTGCCTAGCGTCACCAAAAAATTTGCTAGAGGCTGGGCAGTCGGTCTTATCGGCGCTGTTAGTTCATCCCTGCCAGCTGCCGTGCCTATCCACTAATTGTTCTACAGTGTCTGTGCGCCGCAAGCCACAAGATGCGAGGCAACCATGAACTTCGTCAACACTTCGTTTCTCCCCCTGCGCTTTAACTTCTCCACTATACAATGTGATGGCCAGCAGATCGCTACGTTCACTGTTCCGGGAGATATTCCTAATGGGGAAGTAGAGGTGACCTGGTAAGCGCCGGCCTACCGGATTCAGCCGACACTACATACATGCTAACGTAACAAGGCAATGCGCGGGGTTCTCTCCCTATTGTCAACAGGCAACAATAGCAAATGGCATATCTAACCCCACCATGCAGCTTGAGAGGGAGGCGCAAGTTGGATGCATCACAGAGCGCCTGCGGACGAGCAGTTCCCTAACGACCCAGACAGGATCCGCCGGCATTACGATCGAAACAATGGTCAACGTCTTAACGGCAACTACAACCACCTTTCCCCGGCTGCCGATCACTTCCACAACTACAGCAACTATTGCACCTGGGCAAAGAGAAAGTTCAACAACCACAGCCGGGTCCACAACAATTGGGACCATAATGACCAGGACCGTGACCACCAAAAGCACCAACATGGGCAAACCAACAACTGGCACCTTAACCTCACTAATCCAGACTGTAGATTCCGTTAATGTGGGGTTAGCTCCGTCGAACGTGATCGAAAGCACTGTAGTGACTGCGCCCGCGGTCGCCTTTACGAGCAACAAAGTCTTTAAGAGTACAGCCAGCGAAAGGAGCAGACCTCTCACTAGTTCTATAGTGGTCACATTTCTGACCACCACCCTGATTAGGACAGTGGCGGGTGCTTGTGCGACAGGGACAGGAAGGGAATAAGAACTAGTCTTATATATATTAGTCTAATACTAAGTAGCACTTATGCAAACTGCTTCTGTAGACTAGCTTTACACATTCAATCTAATCCAATTTATCTTCGATTAAAATCACTGAATTCTTGCTTTAAGACCTTCTTTAATCATGCGTGACCAATCGTTGCCTTCTCCCTAACCCAGAAAAACAATAGAGAGTGTACGTGGTTTAACTAATCCGCGCCGGGACGCAATGTCTGGCATCAAGCTTAACCTCAAACCGCAAAGCACTGAGTCGACTAAAGGTTGCCGAGCAATCCATGCACTTTAGAGCGCGGATCTTCTTGCCCTAAACTTACGAGTTTTTAATTCTGAGTCAGACCTGCGTAAGGTACGGGAGCAGACCCAGCAAGTTAACCAACTTAAAGAAGACATCAACAAGCTTCGATCCAAAGTGAATATTTTTGAAGAAAAGATCCAGAAGCTAGAGAGACTATTCGAGGATCAGAGGCTTAATAACCGCGAGTTACGAATCACCTTAGGCAGCGAGACACGCATTATCAGGGACCTCATGCACCAGATGATGGCGGAAGTTGACAGACTCAAGGATAAGCAGGTATAATTACCATTGCTCTTTGTTTATTTGTGTAATAGATGCTAACTAAGCTCGTAACAGGTGCCAGAACTGTGCAAAACGCCGTTGAACTCTCCTACCGCATCTAATAATGGCACGTTTAGTCCCGCGACTCCGACAGCGATAGAATGCTAGGGACCCGAGAAGTCGGGCGCAGCCCGCG
This sequence comes from Conoideocrella luteorostrata, assembly GCA_032433595.1. Classification (NCBI taxonomy): domain Eukaryota; kingdom Fungi; phylum Ascomycota; class Sordariomycetes; order Hypocreales; family Clavicipitaceae; genus Conoideocrella; species Conoideocrella luteorostrata. The sequence goes on from JASWJB010000200.1 coordinate 7,751, forward strand.
ATGCGTGATATCCAAGCTCAATGCTCCCTTGATCCTCCTCCTTACCGAAATCAACTAGTCTGAGCTTCACCGGTGAAGGATACATATGGGTCTAGAAGTAGTTTAGCAGCAGTTTATACACTTGTTTAATTACAGCGCTATACCATTTGATCCTGTGATGGTAGAGCGAAGTCATTCGAGTATTGCTAAATCTGGTTGTTGCGCTTGCTGCGTACACATATGTACACGTTTACCTCGCAGTCCGCGTAGAGCTTATGTGCCTTTTTTAAGAAGTTTTGTCTACGTTTGGAGAAACAATTATTTTGGTTTTTTTGGATCCGCTGTATGTCACCAATAGTGCACTGCTTCGGCGGTTGTGTTAGCACGGGCGGTTTGCAAGGAACATGATCACTGTATAGCTGCGCGAGTTCCTGGCCGACGAATGGCACGAACTTGGTGTAGCATCTAGGAAAGGTTAACATGGTTTTAATTGTTAAATTTTTCCCTAAGGCTTTTTGCACCACTCACTGGAGACACGTTATAGTAACTGTGGTAGAGTGTTTAGTGCTATTTGTAAATAATGCGATCTATCCTTAGACTAAGAGCTATTTTATTCACCTTATAAGTTAAATTTTAGTATAACAATAAAGTTACAACTACTTACTTAGACGCTTCGCGTCTAAAATTAGTCTACCTAATAGCGTGCGCTTAAACACATAACTAAAACAAGACAGCGATAAAGCTGTGTTTCCTGATTCGGACAGATCATTGCATGCTCAGGGAAGTTATACGCGGTAAAACAGTTCTTGCTTTAATAAAACTTATTTTTATTCTAAAAATGCTAAAATTACGAATTTTCGTCTAGGGCTAGTGGTACTTTGTCTTTCGTATGTTAATCCAGCCTGTTCAAAGAATTTCGTCGTCATTGTACAGCACCATGTTTTCTAAAGACAGCGGAGAGAACGAATCTTTGACATCTATACTCGGGATCTGCAAATCATTGGCCGGAATGGTATCTCTAGGAATAGTTTGTGCTAGGATTTATGCTTGCTGTGATGGCAATGCCGAACGCAGCCAGTTGGGACTTGCGATGGGCGGGGCCAGCTCTGCTAGCTGCTTTGCATCTGATGGTTGTTGCTCGTCGCTCCTACCCGCAGTCGCAGGGTCAGCGGAGTGGTCTGGCTCTTTTTACTACTGTCTTTTGTGCATAAACTTTTCTGCACCCGTGATATTTTCCATCTAATCTGAATCCTTGTGCGCTAGACGTCGGTTGGGGTGTTTATCTGGAACCCTCAGATCGTCAGAAGCTAGAGTGGCTTGAAAACTGGGGTTGTGGTTTTGTAGTGTAGGAAGAGTGGTTAACGAGGAATTTAGCTCTACCCCACCCATACTCTGATCAATACCTTCAGACAGTATTGGTGGCACTATGAAAATATTCGAAGAGCGAGTTTCGGGGATATCAGGCATGGTTAAGCTATCCGAGTTTAGTCTATCATTATTGTTTTGACGTTTAAGCTCAGCCGTGCGCTTAAGTCCACTTGGCTTCTTGGTCTTCTTGGTCTTTGCATCTAGTCCTTTTTTCTTCTGCTGGAGTGCTGTGGTTTCTGCCTCAGGTGATTGCTGGCTGTTTGCATCCAGTCTATTTCTCTTCTGCTGAGGTGCTGTCGTTTCTGCCTCAGGTGACTGCTTTCTCTTACGGATAATTGGGCCTACGGTTGGAGCCATGGGTGGTGACAGAACCATAGCTATTGACGGAACAGTGGACGGTGATGGAACCGTAGCCGATAATAGAACCGTGGCGAATGATGGAACCTCGGGCTTCCCACCAAAAAAAGCTTGTAGAATACTGCTCTGCACTCGTATTTCTTCGGGCTGATTTTCAGTAGGTATTGAGAATAACTGAGGCATGAAGGATAAGTGAAGTAGAACGCGAAAGCCAGCCAGGCATGGCTTTCCGCTGCGCCAGAGCCTCCTTGTCGAAGATACATTTGGATCCGAGTTCAAAGGCTTAACTGGTGTTTGGCATATAGCCTTAATATTTTTGTTCGTAAACCCCAGGGCTTTAAGTGTGTGGCACAAAAAACATAAGAACCTAGGATCAAGCGTGCTAGCCATCTATTTTGTTTTATCTAGGTCCCTTAAAGGCCCTTTGGGTAAGAGGAAAGGGAAGTACCTTAAAGAGGTATTCAAAGCCTGCAGTATAGTAAAGTCAGGGCCTAGCATGTCCAATGTGTGCCTAATGTAACCATGATCAAGTTCCACGGCATTAATGCTGCTATTCTAATCTTTCTTGAGGTTATCTATTAAACTTAAACAAACCTTCTTAATCTTAGCTATTCTGCTCTCGCGTGGACAAACCTCTACGTGCTTTTCCAATATTTTCGTCCCAATAGTTAAATACTTCATGTCTTCATGAAATATCTAAATGCTTAGGATGCAACCTTGAATTGCCAGAATATTTTGTTTCAATCGGTCTCGCACAGCAATTGCTTGTATATTTGAGAAAAGTCTGCTGTCTTCGAAAGCCTTGCATATCGTTGATTTGTCTTGTGGATCCCAGGAAGGTGCCCTGTGCTAAAGGATCTTGACGGACTCCGCATCAAACAGATGCAGCTTATCTTTATGCCTGGCCATTATCGCCATTGAGCTTGTTTTGATATGCCGCCAGTAGTTGACGACGAGCGGGTCAACACGTGCTGCTAGGTGTTTGCCCCAGTTGCCTAGCTGGAGGCCAGCCCAGTGGCCGGGAATACAGAGCACGTCATCTATAGCACTAACTATATCCCCATGCTCTAAAAGGGAGCCCAAGTTTTTCCTTTTTGGCCCCGAGAGCTTGTCCATCCACGCTTGGGCGACCGAGACCCTGTTCTTCCACGAACTTGTCATGTAATATCGTATATTCCGGTAAATAATCCCATCGGACAGTTGACGTGGCTGTACTGTCATGATGGTCAGTAGCTATCCAAAAAAAAAAGAGGTCCATCGTGCCAGTCATAGCTCACATGGTATGCAGTGCAATTTTACATTGCAAAGGTAATCTTGTCCGAGAGACGCTCTGGCTCTTTCGATATCAGCACAGCTGGCCGCGTAGTATACTTGATGGTCCTTGACTAAAGGGGTGGATTCTGCATCAATTGTGGCGTAAAGCTGCTCGGATAAATAATTCAGGCTGCGTAAAATAGCATCTCGGGTTTCCGGGGTTATTCGAACCAAGACAACATTATCCCGATGGCGAAGGTATTCAGTATAATCGGTTAGAAGAGAGGGTTAGTCAAGATCCAGGTTCTCGCTCGTCAGGCTTGACAGGGGAACTTGAACCTTTCCTTCCAGATACTTGGAGTCCATTTTTCTTGTGTATGTATTTGTGTGCGTGCGCGTGCATTACCGGTATTCCTCATAGAAATAAATCTAGGCATATGGATTTTATACTTAATCCATTATACACTGAGTTTATGTTGTACTAAATGTAGTGCAGGCCTCTTTGGGGGGTGTAACGAAAGTTCGTATAGATGGTGTGGTACTGGGCCGGTTAATACCCCAAGTAAGGCCTTGCCTTCCTGGCAGTGAACATGTCTGTTCCGCCACCCCTCTTTAAATTTTTTACCAATGGACTCCAAGACGCTTCTTTGCCTCCGATCAGGCGGAAATGGCCTACCTGGTCTATATTTACAAGAAAATTTAGCGCCATATCGAATATTTGATCAAATAGATCATTCCCTTCCGCGTATTGTTTTGGTTTTGCGGAACCATTCGAACGGCTGCCGCGCATTAGGCTAACCCCAGCAGCTTAGGTTAAGCAACTTTTCAGTACGCCTTATGCGCTAGGGCGATAGAGTACTAGCAGAGTCTGCAATGCACCTGCAATCTAACAGCACCATGCCTTGAATACAGGCGGGGCCAGTGCCCGGCCACTTCTGCTATCACCTACTTCAAGAGCCCGCAGCCACTGCAACAGAAATTACGTATCAAGTCTACTGCAATGTCTTCGCTCTTTTTAGCGACATAATTTATATTACCGCTGCAAACTTCAGTGGGATGGAAAAGGTGTTAGAATTCATCTGCTTTTGGATCCAACGTCTAATAGCTCGAAAAATAACCATTAAAACTCGTTTTATTATCGTAACTAGCGGAGGTGGTGTAGGAGATATTCATTTTAACCTTCTGGCCACAATGCTAGCGAAGTTGCGTCCCTTTGTGTACCGCTCTGCTGCTACCTTGAGGAGGGCAATTGTGTCTTTTATTGACCTAATTATAGTCAATAAACCTGATGTTAAATCCGCTAACTTTGAAGAGTTATATAAACAAAAAAACTATCGGAAAGAAAAGGGATTGTAGTTTACGGGATTAAACATTAAATTGCTACTCCGTGCGGCTATCGCACACCATGCCAGTCGTCCGGCGCTCCAGTTTAATGTCGTTGCCGCATCTCGAGCATTAATTCCGGTGCTAAAGTCCCTGGGGCTAAGTGTTCTTGAATTTTTAACTGCTTGTCCTTAACCCTCAGCAGGCCACTCTTCCATTATTGCCTCCGCCCTTGTTCTAGATGCATACCAACCAGGATTGCACAGTAAGTATTAAATGTCACAGTTTTTAATGGTATTTTTGCTAATTTATATAGATTTCCCTCCTAAAATAATGTTTAAAGCTTTATACGCCGAGTGTCTAGCCCCACTAGAACTACAGAGCGGCTTTCATGGTATAATAAATCAAATCCAGTAGGCATTTATTAGTATCACACAAGATACTCTACGAATAAGTATTAATCCTTTGGTTCAATATTTAGCCAGGTTACAAGGTTACCGCCCAATTACTATTATCAAAACAAGCTTAACATGCTCCATTTGTCTTATTCGTGTGGGACCGTTTAGTTTGGATTATGGCCATACTCTGTGCCTGTTCTGTGTGGCGAGATGCGCCTCCCTAGTAAAGCCGTGGCACTATAAGCCTGCGTTCTGTTCCGTTTGTTAATGCCTAAACCAAACTATACTCGAACTTAAACCCCCCACCGCTGCACTTTGTAAGCTTGAGCTTGGGGGGGTAATGCCTGAGCAGCTGCTGTATTTTCTTCAGGCCCTGCAACGTGCTACTGTGACATTTGGCTCCAGAGTACTATTACATAAGTATTTCGATTAAATAAAAGCAAAAAAGATAGGTATTTATTATTCACACTTTTAAATTAAGCACAACTGATCTTGCAACAGGGATATTCTTTGTTCTTGCCTTGTTAATCAAAGGATAGTCCCTAGATGACTATTGCCACCACCTTTAAAATATAAAAAGCGTTTTAGCGACTAAATTACGAGTGAAATTTGGTAAAACTCTCACGTGGGACCTGTTATAGCTTAGGCGCTATAAGGGGCTAAGAATTAAGTTTGATTTATCCTAAGAGACACTGCACAGTGTATTGCCATTAGAGTAAGCCTTTTTATCTTGGCGTTTGCCGCGAAACACTTCTAATATCTAGCCTATAGACCGAACTCTGAAGCAGAACTTCACCTTCGGTACACCGGACAAGCTCTCTTATCTATGTAATTAAACCACATTGCCAAAGATGTTATTTGCTCGCTTTTTTACATGGAGTTAAAGCGCTTACCTAATTTCTACACCTCTCCTGAATTCTACGAAGTCAAAATACTTTGCAGACTGCGGTCAGGATCCGCTCTATCTAGAGTTCTAGCCTGGCTGTACACCAGTAGGGTAAGGGTTAAGTACCAGGGAGACAACGTCAACGCACTAGAGGCGGCGCTTTATACGGATAAAGTACTAGCACACTGTAAAGACAGGGGTTTGTTTTCAAGAACTGTAATTACTACAGTTAATTCGCCTAATGCCTATATTTGCGTATAGTTAGGTCCCTTTAACGGAAGCTTTTATAGCATAAGTAGCTCTCCTTATAAGCTTGGCGATTTAATGCAAGACTAGACAAGGAGCTGGCTTTTACGGGGCTAAACACTGCAGAGGCACACCAAATCACCTAACCCCGGTGTGCTGGGATTCTAGCTTAGCAATCTTATAGAGTTAGTCAGAATAATAATATAATAGAGCACTATTAATATATTCATTTCTACCTAATTAACTAAACTAATGAATAAAATTACATGAAATTCCTAAGGAGAAATAGGATCTCCTCTTTCTAAGCCGGAGATATAGCAACCGGCTAGTGAACGTTGTGCTGGGTCTTAACCTTAGCCGCTGGCTTTACTGCGTTAGTGGGGCAAATGCTCTCCAAAGATACACTAGTCTGCGTGCTTAGCTCCATTTCGACATCAGTCACATGGTTAATTAAGCCTTCTAAGAATTCTTCCTCATAGTCTGCTGAGGGAGTGCAGCCTATAGTCCAGCCCCAAGGAGAATCATTTGAGTTTGCTTCTGCCATAATACCGCGAATTAGTAAGTCAAAAATTATATTCCTAACTGCATCCCCAACTGTGTCCCCGATTGAGTCCCCAGCTGTATCCTCATTTAAATCTCCAATTGAACCCTTGGTTGAATCCCCGGTTGAATCCCCAATTGAATCCTCGGTTGAATCCTCGGTTGAATCTCCAGTTGAATTCCAGGGTAAATCCCAAGTTATATCCCAAGTTATATCCATAGTTAACTGCGACATTGAAGAAGACGACCTAGAGGAACTCGTGGCTCTACCAACGACCTTGGAGCGGCTTTTACTCGTCAGGCCGTCCACGTCACTAGGATGAAGTAGGCACGGTTCATTGACTTAAATAAAGTCGTACACAAGACTGGGGTTTGACTCATAGCCTGCAACGGTGCCATCTGGCTTTCGCATAATAACAGCTACATCAACATTATATAGCCGGAATAGAGCATTCGCCTTAGTGCATATGCCCCACTGGCGGTTTCCGATGCTAACTTCTGGGCGGGTGTTAACTTTAGAGCGGGATTTTCGGGGCGTTCCAGGGGTCCTAGGGGCTCTAGGGGCCTTAGGGGCTTTGGGGGCTTTAGTGGCTTTGTGCATTCTAGGCATTGTGAAAGTAACGTAGCGTGGTAAAAATAAGAGAAAAATAAGAATTAATAAGCTGATTAAAGAGAGTTAAAACTAATTAATCTGGTATCAAAATTCATTAAGCGGGCGTTCAGTGTCCTTTTAACACTGCTCCTTACGTCGTCTAGTTCTGCGTGTCACTATAGTTCTGCATATCACTGTAGTGGGTTTTTGTCGGCGCTAATCTAATGAATAAGCGGCTAGTTCTAAGCGTAAGCCTAGTAGAGAAATGTCAGGCGACCTACGCAGCAAGCATGCTTAACGTGCTATCTTTGCCGCCGATAGAGTGCACAGCGGCTACGAAATTTAAATTTTAGTGTCTAATTTTAGTTCGCTAAATTTAGTAGACAGTACGTAGTCTCTACGGTACGTAAGTCCGAGGTAAATAAAGCTATTATACCAAGCGTACTTGCATCCCCTAAGTTAACATTGTGCTCATTAGCAGCTCATTATAATCTATCGCATTACAATCTATCGCATTATAAGCTATTGCATTACAATCTATTGTATTATAATCTATTGCATTACAGTCGACCGCATCAATCATAAACGACTAGAACATCTGGTACATAGTCGCTCTGTTTGGCTTTATTTGCCTTGCTATTATTATGTAGACGCTTAGAACAATAATTATAAACCCAAAACTCTTTATTTTTCGTTATTTTCGGTATCCCCTTATTCTGCCTAAGGGCTAGTTCAACATCACGCGACTACAAGCGTCAATCGTTCTTCTTATCACTATGTTAAATATTATTATTGTATTAGCCCCTTCTCTCTTTTCTGACTAGAAAAGACTTTAAAGAAGGGCTGCTCTTGCTGCGGTGGTGAACTTAGCCCCGTTATGCCTCGGTGGGCGCGCTCCTGTCATTAATACACTGAACATCCCCCGACGCTAGTATACTATCGTACACTTTACTCTGGGCATCATTGCAACCTCTCAAGGGATCTGCTATGCAATTATGGCCTTGGCTCATCAACCAAAGACCGGATAACTAACGAATTTCAGATAGGCTATAAGTATACCACACACAAAACATCGTAACTCCTATGCTAACATGAGCAGACGTTTGGCTCTATTCTTGGATCTACTCTTGTAGCTCTGCCTATTATAAAGCGCTGTTTCGGGAAGTGGTTTCAATGGCTTCATAGGGCAATATCGATCGGAGGCATAGCTGCCTTGGTGCTGCATATGCTTCAGGCGTTGTCCAACCGGGCTTAGATTCTTGTGTGCTCCTTATGCGGGCTTTAGCTTCTTACGACCGCGATACGACTTTCTAAAATGCTATACCAAAAGCATACTACGGAAGTGACGTATATATCAAGCACCCCGGGAGCCGTGTTCATTAACTTAAGACTCAGTCGGCCAATCGCGCTAAAGCCAGGTTGCTACTTCTACATTTTCTTCCCTGTCGCTTGGACACCACTTATATAGGCATGGTACAACTTTTTCCATAGCTTCACAGCAATAGCACAGTACAACTCACCAGCGGATGAAAACGGACTCGTATCTGACGTAAGCTTCTTGCTTTCCCGCCACGGAAATCACTAGACAGCAATCTCAAAACTCTGCGAGGGAGACATTCTCTTCTTAGATAGACCATATAGGCAGCAGCTTGACTTGGCAAAGGATAACATAGTAATCCTTACAGCGAAAGGACTGGGCATCGCTGGTGTACTCCCACTTGCCGCAGATCTCGCGATCTAACGAGACCATAATAACCGCATTAGAGCAAGGACCCAAGCTCTCACAGAAAAGTTAAGAAAGGAGGGCCAAAACAAAGAATTATCCAAAGAAATTGCTTACGTAAAGAGCATGCGCCTTTTTCGTGACACTACAAAGAAGATAATTTTGTTTTGGTCATTAGAAAGCAACTCGCAAATAGAATAGGTTTAAAAACAGTTGAAGTGGATATAAGAACTGGATCTAGAGCATATAAGTGATGAATTTTACATATAACTACTTTCACCTAGCTAAAAGTAGCAGAAATTGCTTGTCGTATGGTGTTAGTATCCTGATTTGCGGAATAGCTATGATCCGTTTGAACTGGGATCTCGTTTCTGGATGTGTCTAGATCCAAGCAGCGTGCCATTATTCGAGAAATTAATTGTGACAAAGATCAAGGAAGAAAGGTCTCGCATAGCTGGACGCATAACGGTTTTCAGTAAGGCAGAATTTCTCGAAGGTTTTGCACATGAACTGACGCATATAGCTTCTGGCGATGCGTATTTTACTGCGCTAATGCGAGATAGAACTATTAAGAATCTTAAAGACAAGGCAATAAGGTTCATGGAGTCTGAGTACCAAAGTCGCAGCACAATCAGAATGGTCGTGCAGGCAAAGGAGAAGCGTGTGAACGTGCTGCGAACTAGGCGACTGCAACCGCAAACGGACGATATAGAGCTACAAACAAGAGGCAACAAGACCAAGACATACTCTATAGTATTAAATAGAAGTTTTAGTTTAGTTAAGCTATAATTTCTTTAATATAACATAGATAATGCCTAAACATAAGTAACCTAATTATAGTATCCTTAGATTGCCGCAAATTACTTAGGAAACAAAAGTTCCACTAGTAGGTGGAACTAGAAATTAAACTAATGCTACGGCTTGATATATAAGTAGGTTTTTTGAAGAAAAGAAAGGCTTACGTATGGCGTTACTAACTAAGAACACAACTAACTAAATAACTACCCTACTATGCTCTCAGCACCTTAGCAGCAGCGAGTTTAGAGGAGCGAGGTAATATTAAAGCTTAATTAGCGAAGCGCAATAATAGTAGCACAAAATAACTAGAATAATTCTTTTGCCTTAACTATAACTAAGTTTAGTTTAACTTTAATAATCTCGCTGACTTTCTTGTCCCTATCCTGGCCTTTCCTATTTCTAGTTGGTTAAATCTCCGCCGAATATTATTAATTTAAATATTAACCTTGGCACCCCACTTAGCCTTTAAGGTTAAGTGTGTGTATAGCGAAGGTTCCTTGCGTTTCTTGTTAATAAAACTCCTTAAGCAATAGCAACAGCTGAAATTATTATCTATGGCAACGCTCCACTATATAAAGTCAGTTAACTCCCTGCCCTTAAGAGAATCTATATCTCTTGTCGCTATTATCTCCCCTCCTGTATCTCTATACTTCCTCGCTGCCAACGGGTGCTTAGATCTTCGGATTAGATAACCTGGTTAGAGACAGTGATACCCATTAATCGCTTCCGCATCCGCGTTAACTACAAAGAGCATAGCTTAGAACTAAGTCATAAGCATAATTTCCACTTTAACCTCTGTCTTTAGCCCTTCTTTACCAAGATCAGTGGAGTTTAAACAAAAGTTATTAACTTCTGGATTATCCTTGTCTTTAAAACGCTTAGACTATGTCATTTTAAAGTCTAAACATTTTGCTTAATCTACTGATTAATCATAGTGATTATCAAGAGAACTGCCACCTTGATTCAGAGTCCTGCCCCTTTTCTAGTCTTTAAGTCGTTTTCTAAGAAAATCGCCATCCTTATTCTCCGTTGTAGGCACTGGTGGTTTGGGATCCTCTGGTGTGGGTGGACTATGATCCTCGGGTACAGGTGGTTTGGGATCCTCTGGTGCGGGTAGACTATGATCCTTGGGTGCGGGTGGTTTAGGATCCTCTGGCGCGGGTGGACTGTGATCCTTGGGTGCGGGTGGTTTAGGACCCTCTGGTGCGGGTGGACTGTGATTCTCTGGTGCGGGTGGGCTGTGGTCCTCTGGCTCTGGTGTTGGAAGTTGCCCAGGTGGTGTAGTCTAAGCAGCTGCCTTCTTAGCCGCCTCCGCCTCCGCTGCCTTCTTGGCTGCCTCTGCTTCCACTGCCTTCTTAGCTGCCTCCGCGTCCGCAGCCTTCTTTGCCGCCTCTGCATCAGCTGCCTTCTTAGCCGCCTCTGCTTCCGCAGCCTTCTTAGCTGCCTCCGCGTCTGTAGCCTTCTTTGCCGCCTCCGCGTCCATAGCCTTCTTTGCCGCCTCTGCGTCCATAGCCTTCTTTGCCGCCTCTGCATCCGCAGCCTTCTTTGCTGCCTCTGCGTCCGCAGCCTTCTTTGCCGCCTCTGTGTCCGCCGCTTTCTTAGCCGCCTCCGCCTCCGCTGCCTTCTTAGCTGCCTCTGCGTCCGCTGCCTGCTTAGCGGCCTCCGCCTCCGCTGCTTTCCTAGTCTCCTCAGTAGTAGACTTAATAGCTAAGCCTTGTTCTTATAATATATGTTTTTTCTGAGGCAGAAGCCAGCTTTTATGCGTAACACACTCGCTAAACCATGTTTTATTTAGAATCTATTTCTGTTTCTTTATAGCGTCTGCGACTTCCTTGGTTAGGTTATTAAATATAGTATTAGTTACGACTAGCATAGTGTAGTCCTCCCCTGATTTAGTAGCCTTAGTACCCCAGCTTTTTATTTTAGTACTTAAGTTTAAACAGTTATAACCGCGAAATATGCCTGCAAAGAGCATAAGTTAGTTCTCTGGTTTGGTTATAGTAGCTATAGTTGTTGAAGTGAACAGTGAAGTAAATATCTAATAGGGTATAGTGAGTGGTGAAATAAATGTTTAATGATACATATGTAAAGATTATAAGCACTTTGCCTGGATTTATAGAAGAAGGTTTATATAACTACGTTAAGACATAGTTATTACGAAAAAGAGTTTTGCTAAGTAAAGTGTGTTAAAAATCAGCCCTAAGCGCTTACCTGCCTGTGTACTAAGATTAATCTAGCACTAATTCTAAACCTTACTACTAATTTTATTAAATTAAAATTCACCACACTAGCTCTAACACTGCTAATGCTGGTTAGCGCTGTATCTAACCCCACAGTAGCCCTACATAGCGCTTGGAAGTCCTCTGTGATTATTAACTTATCGCTTAATAAATAGGTACAAAATCCTAGTAGATGTTAAGCGGGAGTTACAAGTTAAAGGCATGCATATAAAAAAATATTATACTAGCCCATCTATTTATATTAATTCATGCTTGCATATAACTGCACTATTAACCACCTAGTGTAACACACAATAGCCGCCGTATCTAAGCAATAAATTAACAAATTATAAAAAGTGGCTAGTTTATTTGCGCTAATCCATTAAATAACAAAAAATATTAAAACTAGAGTAACTCTATAGCTAGAATATGTATTTAAACAACAGAGTCCCCTCAATTCTTATCCTAGATATAACTAGCAGCCTGTTACATTAATAACCCAAAAAAACAATGTGTGCTTGACTTCATGGACTAGCTCGCTAGGGTGCCTAAGGCGCTGTGGGGGTATTGGGAGCCTCTGGCGGAAGCTTGCTCGATGGTTAGCTATGTTCCACTAGTGAGAGAGAGCGGGGGTTTAATGCATACCTCTTTCATAAGGGAGTTAACCTTGAACTTTAAATGCATCATTAAATTAGAAACATTGATATTAACTTCTGTCAACTTATTAATAAGAAATCTAATGTCTTCTCTCTTCCTTTGCAATGCTCTTTGCGTGTCCTTGAGGATAATAATACAATCTTTGACTACAGAGACTTTGTTATTTAGTGGCATAAAGCAGAAAGACTTGGATTTAGCAAAAAGAGATAACATTATAGCAAAGTTAATAAGAAAAGTTTTTAGAATGTACTTATTTTCATTTTGCACAAGAAATGCCTAGAATTTATAGCTACCGTTGCCCCTAATTGTGACCCATTCGTAAGATGCGTTATGTCTGCATTAAGAGCACCAACTATGGGGCTGGCGGCTGGAAATCTAGATGCAGTGCCGAAAATGGCGATGTGCGGATCCGCTACAGTGTCCGCATGACCACCAAAGTCCTAATTAGGTCACACTAAAATTACTGGCAACTCATAACTTCACTCGATTAGGTGCACATCGAGCCAAAAATAAATTGCAAGGTTAGACCGGTTGTGCAATTAGGGCTTGTTGGTTCAGCGCAAAGGAGTACGTAAATAGAACATTAGCATCAATAGTGGGCAAAACTACCGTGCTATAGGGAGGAGCTGTGCCATACTATAGGGACGTAAAAGCTGTGTAGCTAAGACTTCATGTTGCAGATCTAGATACATGGTGTACGCGCTACCTCCTTGTTCCACCTAGCCATGCCATACTCTGTGACCGTGAGGTCCTTGGCTTCCTCCAGCGCTCGACTTCCTTGTAGGTCTTCCACCGCCACCTAGGTTAGTTTCCACATAACCTAGTATAACATACGTCCATTAGATACTTCACGTGCTTTAGCAAGGCAATAGAAGTCAAAGTACTCTGGGTTCCGGCTCAGAGATCGCTTCTTTTGACAACAGGGATTATCCAGATCTAAGTTATTTGTCAAAGCACGCTTCGTCTAGGTAGGCTTTAGGCCAGTACCGCCAACGTGCGACGTTTCATTGCTCTTCGTCTTTCGCTGTGGTGCGGACTTATTGATTTTAAGAGATAAGGGATAAGTCACGCCGTAATTAACTGTCACAGGTGCGGTGGGAGAATACAATATGCTATTGTCTTGGCTGATCTCTGGACTAACTGTTCTCGAAATTAAAGGGGCGGATTTATAGCGAACGCCCGTAAGACAGTGTTAAGAAACAGAGTTATTGCTATTTATCTAAGAGTCCTCTTCGTTAGATTCCTTATTTAAGCTTAAGCTTTCATAAACCCTCTTAAAAATGTTAATAAAATCTCGAGTCCTAGCTACCAATATGCCTTTAAAACGCGGTTTACGTGCTATATTAGCGCAGAGAGCCATTATGCTATGGTTACAGGGGGGAAGCAAACGGAAGTAAAAGGCTTAATAGTGTAAAGACAGAGAAATGTGCTAAGGTAATACTAAGTGGTGATAGGGAAAGAAAAAAAGAGATCAAGGTTTTAAGGGAATGCTTATGGAAGGGACTAGCCCCTTATATACCCACGATCCGCTAGAGGTCACGGGTTTAGCCGTCTCTAAGTCAGCTAGGCTAACTTAAGCCTTTCCTTCACATGCTTAATCTCAATGTCTCCCCTATTATATATAAGAAACACACGTAGATCTAATTAACTAGGGGATTTTGGTCTTAACCCAATAAAATCCGGCTTCTCTGGATTAAGACTCACCGCATCTCACCTAAACACTGCTTATATACACAAAGAATATCTAGACACAAGAGCATTAAGCGTGACTTAGCCTTATTAAATAATTTATTAAGTAATTTAATTTATTTAATATATATTAGTATAGCAAATAAGGAAATAAAAAAAACACTATCCAACGGTTCATACAGAAGTAACTTTAATAAGGATCAGATTACCACGCAAAGCCTGCTTCACTCCGATAAGTCCTGTCCTAATGCAATAAGAGTCGTGGCATAATCTAATCTAATCCGCGTAGTTATCAGAGCGGAGAAGAATCAATTGTCTCATATATATTCGCTTGACCCATAACCGGACCTGCCTGTATTGCTGTTTAATGTCCTGCGGTCAAAGAGGTGTGCCTTTAGAAGCGGCTAACCGCCGCTTTAAGTAGCAATCAAGATCAGGCACTTTGGTCCCATTAACTACAATCCAAGCCTTTAAGGCGTAATTCCACTTGAATGTCTTAACTTCAGCAACATCGTCATCACCGAAAAGCAGCTTAGCCTTAACCGCCCGGTAGTAGACTTGCTTTATGCCTCGCGAACGTCAATTAATTGCGCGTCTTGCTTGCCCCCTAATCCTCCTACTTCGCTTGTGAGAACAAACAGAGACATTCGCGGAAGACACCCCCAATTTCACGCAGCGGTTAGCTTCAGTGGCGGATTAAACATTAGGGCGCGGCTCGTAGACCTAAACTTTGTCACGAGAATCTTCTCGATGGCGAGGTGCTAGCGAGAATTCTGACTCAGGTTCAGGGACATCCTCAGTGAAAATCACATTGAGTATTAATTAATCAACCCAGTCAGGATAGAATACTTCCAAAAATAAAGATAAGGGAGGGGCGGATTCGCTGTTTAAACCAGCTAACACCATGAATAAAGGGGATGCCATATTTATAACAAGAAACTATCTGCAAATATTAATAAGCACTGGGTATAAGTGTAGTGGCGAACAATCAGAGGATATAGATAAAGGTTAGAGTTTTCTCCTAAGGGTTAGAGGGTGGCGTGGTCTCTTTATACTTTACCACCTATCGCGCCAAGGTCACGAGTCTAGCCGTGTGAAAGGTGACCAGGCTGTTTAGCCCCTTCTATTAACGTAGTGTTCTTCGCCTTTATGCTTATCCCGCTTATACTCAAGTCTAGTAAACAAGGGGCTTCCACATAACACATCGCTGTAGCTGTCACCCCTCTCCTAGGCCTTAGTTTAAACAATCATCCGAGGTTATTAACTCCCAATCAGAGTCCGGTTTAGTGTGTAACCCTAGTATAGTATCATTAACTTGGTCTAACTTAGTCTCAGTCTTAGCTTCGAGTTACATCAGGTCTTGTGTAGGTGAAACAGCTCCTAATGAAGTAGTATCTACGTAGCTATACATAAACCGCGACCTCTTTGGCCTCCTAGTCTTAACTAGCAAGTTAAAGGCTTGTTTTCTCGCGCAGGAGTTGCTCTACACTAGGAGAGGTAGTTCTAAGCTCTTTCTCTTATTTAGGATGCCCTTAACGAGGACAGCCCCTCCTAGTTCTGTCCCACCATGGTTATCTTGAATATAGGCTATCTAGCTATCCTTATCGCCGATGACTCTTGTATTAGGAAAACATTTTAGACACGTGAACGGCTGGTTAAAAGCTTTGCTATAAGCTTTCAGCAGATATATAGAGAATCCTTAACGGTGAAAGGTCTTATCGCATAAGAGGCATAACGCACAGGATAAGTCACAAATAAGGGGCGCATGCAGCTTCCCATGTACCCGCTCTATATGGCTGCACTAGGCCTCAAGACCAGCTGGTATTAAATAATCTCTATCTCTATTTACCTAACACTTAGGGCACTTAAGTGGCCTTTTGAAGACGTCTATGTGCATAGCTTTAACGTGGTTAGTCAAATTCGTTTTATTGCTATACGTGCCACATCCAAGCAAGCATCTTGGTTATTCTTGTTTCTGTATTCTTATTTTGCCGGACACCTCTGCCTGGTTTGCCGGGCGGATTCTCTTAGTTAATTTTTAGTTCTGTAAATATAAAACAATCCAGTCTAGCAGACCTATGACGGGCTCTTTAGAGGTTATCATAGGAGCTAATGCTTTAGCAATAGCTAATATCTCTGTAAATATCCTCTTCCTGGGACTTTAAGCATTTTTTATGCGTAAATAAGTCGTAGATTCTTGCATAGCTCGCAACCAATCAACTTCGTTAAAGTATTGCTAGCGTTTCTTCTCTAGTAAAAGTTCTTCGCAGTAGTTAATAATCTAGAGAATTTTTGTATTTAGTCTGTCTGCTTCTTTTTTGTTCCCTTCACGCGTTGCGATATCTCTTTCCTAGCTTAGACTAGTAATGTCCTTTCTCTTGTTAAAGTCTTCTAGCTCCTTGGATATAATATAGATAAGCGCTCTAGGATCCCTTTTCGAAGATAAGTCAACTATGGCTAACCATAGTGCTGGATTATGCTCTGCATGTTGACCCCAGGTTAGATTTACGAGATTATACTAGACTTAAAGCGGTTGATAGCTCTTTTTAAAAACCTCTATTGATTAAGATAAGATAAAGCTACTTAAAGAAGGCGTAAGACTTCCTGGGTTATTTATGTAGGTTAGCATAGTTTAGGTCTAGCTAGACATTAGTCTTTAAGTGAAGGGCTATACTATGTAATCTGCCAGCTACTCCCACTCTTATCTTGTATGGTCGATGAGACTCTTGATTGCCCGCCACAATATTAACTCAATGCCACAATTTCAAGAACTATTTATATAGTATATTAATGATATTTTTGTCTTTAAATTCCGTTTTCCAACGTAAATGCACATAGTTATTGCTATCCTCTAGAGATTTAGGTTAAAGAATCTCATCATAAGATATGAAATCCCTGTGGAATACACCATCTATAACCACTAAAGTTATTAACACTGTAATTAAACAGAGTAGCTTAAAAGGAACAAGGGTTACAGCAAAGCGAAACTTTGTCCACTAGTCCCTGTGAATCTTATTTTGCTCCAGTTTAATATGGTAAATAGTGACGTATGTGACTAGCCAAATCCTTGTTCTAACATTAGGATCACGGACCTAAGCGATATTGATATCCTTGTATGCGATTTACACAAAACTACAGGGCCTAGTTCCAGTGATTCCAGCAATAAGGCCTGCGCCATGCCAGTACAGCCGCTTTCGCGGCTTACATAGAATGTCTTTTGCTCTTGTCCACATAGTATCGAATAGTGTGATTAAGCCAGACGAAGTAGCCGGTCTCTTTTCAAAACCCTGATATTTATTAAGGCTAAGCTCATCGCATAATTTCGGAATCCACTAAAAGGGGCTTAATAATTAGCTAAGAGGAGCAAACCTTTAGGCATGCATAAAACTCACGCGGCTAACGTTATATACAAGAGGATAGCCCCGCCTACTCTTCCCTAAATAATACTTTACAGACCAAAAACTTGCTTTTTCACGGTTTACTAGTCTCTTTAGTTTCATGATCAGGTGGTTAGCCTCCCTCACGAGAAAGCCCCAAGCATCCTTGACCAAGGTACTACTGTCAATTGTTCGCACACTCTTGTATTCTTTAGGTCCAAGACATACGCGTTCTGTCGTTAAGTCCTGTATATATATCCTAAGAAACGTCTAAAAATATGCTAAACAACTTCTTTCTTTAATACAAAGGTTAATCCAAGGACCTTCAACTATGAGTCCTATTGCTTCCGTGAAACTTAATAGACATAAGTATCTTATCTATAGAAATAGCCTTCACAGACTCTATATACCTCTCTTAGTTCTTCTATATTCACTAACGACGCTGCTTAGTGCTTACGTTAACCTTGATTTCTTTGTCCAGAGGTACCGATTAATATTTCTCTAACTAAGCTAAAGCAACCTTTAGGTTAAAGCATTGCATATAAGAACGCCAGAAGCGCATTATTTCTGGAGTTTTCACACGCAACATAGCAACAACAAAAAATAATTAAAATAAAAGCAAAGAAGTCACTAAGCAAGTTCAAAATAACAACTAAAAGTAAGGGATTTAGAAAAAAAAAAAGGGAGGGTTAGGAGAGTACCCAATAAAGCAGTTAGCCTAGGCTAAGAAATAATAAGTTATACATAGTTAAACCAATAAGTAATCTTCTCTCCCGAAAGGAGGCGTAGTTACTGCTTAAAGAGGCGTGCCAGCGCCTAGGAGGGGGTATAGGCATTCTTCTCTCCTAGCAATAACTAAATACAAGAACAATGGTTAGAAACAAACGCAGCCCTTCACGAGGCTAAGTTAACGTCCCGATTAGGGAGGTTAATAAGAATATTATCCCAATTAGGAGTTAGAGCAATAGCCCGCGCTTTGGTATCAGAGGGCAGACAAAACAGTAGGAAAAAATAGGGACAGACGTTTCTGCCGCCGTAAGAGACGGAGAGATAATTCAGCAGAACATCAGGTAAATATGAGTGCACTGTTCACGTGATCGAACCCTAAATGCTAAGCGCCGAGGGATACAGGTTGTCCTCCAACAATGAACGCCAGCACATCCATTAATGGAGGAAGATGCATCAAAAAATTAAGGTTAAATAAGACAATGGAAGATCTTGACGGGATCCCGAATTCTCTGGTAGGTATGGTCGTATGTGATGATTTGAGGAGTAAAATCAGGTTATGGTTGAGATTAGAGTGGCACCTTCGGAAATGGCTGATGCCTCGTATTAGCTAGATTCGTACGATAGTAGAAGAAGGTGGCACACGCCACTCGGATCCTGGCTTCACACTTGGCCTCTAGGACGCAGGGGTTGAGCCCACCCGCCTGTGACCTCGTCGAATTATTTCCTGTCGCCTACATCAAACCTGTGATTGTCCGATGGCTCGAACGAATTTTAGTACCCATGCCACGGCACTGCTGCCATCGCCAACCGTAGTGTCCTTTCATGTTGGTGGCCGAAACAGCCTCGGGTAGCAAACGACAAGCCAGGCCATGTTTCGGAGAGGAAGAACAAAAAAAGCGGCGCACCACATCTAACTGGTTAAAAGCCTTTAGGCAGATGAACATTCCGCTGACAAGGACAGAAAGCTGACTGTCAGCAGCGGCACTGGCCTGCGAATTGTCCCTGTAGACACATTTTGGTGAGTGACTCTGGCATGGCATATGCCCGATGTTGCTGACGCGTCGCGAGGCACCGGTCTCACCATAACTCCAAAAACGAGCAGCGGTGGCAATGCCCATGAAACTGGTTGGGTGGAGGTAGTCTCGAATGTTCTTTCAAGGGGGATTGAAGGCCTAGGACGAGAAGCAGGTCGCCGAGTAGATGCGCTTGAAGCTTAAGAGTACCGCCAACGCCGGGCATATATTTGTATCGTTTTAGGCCCCGACTCATGATTATGATCCCCGTTTATTCACTCATTGGCTTTAAACAGATTAAACAGCTCACCAGAGAGAGCAAAGATATGAAAAACTCCTTTGTAGGTTGTCAATTTGAGGCATCAAAATGTGTGTGTGTGTGTGTATTTTCCGTCCAATCGTCGTAGACCACTCAGGTCCCTCAGGCTGCTCCATTCTCGCCCCGGCTTCTTAACAGCGAGAAAGAGCAGGCCGCCCACGCGTCCCGACACGACTAAGACTAGCTCCTGTTGTTCTGACTCTCGTTTGATGTATTATTGGCTGCGTGACCTTGGAAAAGAAGCTCTTAATAGCAGGAGCCCCATTGATGCGGCAGGAATCCATTCTCTGGCCTTTCCTTGCTCTTATTTCTGGATGCCGGCGTAGGAAGCCTTGTGCCCCATTCTTTCTAAGAGGCTGATTATCGCCGCCCTTAATGAACCGTACTAATACCGCTTTGCATTCTGAATACTGTTGTAATGAGGTATCTGACATTGATCCAATAAGTTGCAGTGCCCTGTTCTCAGCCTATACTCCTCTGACATCAAGAAGTTCTCCCGGCGTAGCTACAAAAATCTGAGTTCCATCATGGCCTATGCGGACGTTTTCAATCACATGAACGCGGCCCTCTGTGGTGCTGACGGTCTCATTAGTGGTGGTGCTTATGTCCTCCTGTGTCACACTTTGGTGGTATTCCTCACACAGTAAAAAAGGTATAGTTGCCTGCTCACTCTTGTAAGACACACTGTTTGTGTCACGGGCCATGCTAGATTCTCTCAACGCAACGCACAACACAAGCTAGTGGGCTGTGTTCTGTACATTTCCTAGTTACTGCAAACATGGCTTTAACAAGCACCCATTTCATTAGAAGCGGGCGGTAAAGCACCTTGCTCCGCATGGCCTGCTACTAAAGAAAGAAGCATGAAATAATGGAGAGTTTTGGGTTTCGAGATATGTAGACTGTAACCCAATGGAGATTGCCTGGCTAGACATCACAGAAGAGTCAAATGGGTCCGTTGAATGGGTGGATAATGCTACGGGCTAAGTATTTCATTAGTTCATTTCTGCCAGGAGGAAAATATGAGCCTATTTAAGGGTCATGACTTTCACGTGAAGAGTGGCCTCTAGCTACGCTATTTTTGAGCGCGACAGTTTCGCTTTTTTCACTCCTGAGCCACAGGTTCGAGGCAGCCTCGAAGTCCTGAAGATCTTCTATTCTACTTGGGATTTGGAGAGACAAAATATAGGTGTTCTATCACTATGTGGCAGCTACGAATCATCTGATGCTTTGCAGTGGAAAATTGTCCTTGATGTCTATCTAATTGACGGGGAATTTGACTGCCATTCATCTCTCTAGGATGCTTCTTCCGTATTCATCTGTTCTATTGCTTCTGGCGATATCTGACGCTTCAGCTGGCATCGTTTGTTTCTGGCAGCATCGTACGTTTTCAGCAGCATCGTGCAATTCCTCGTATCCACGGAATTCTACGTGATTCCGGTTGACATGTTCTCTTGTTGAGTAAACATGGGCCGAGTCCATCATGCCGGAATTATGAGGGATTCAATTTCCTCGTCACTTAGTGACGATATGTACCCTGCAGCTTTCTCCGCCGGCGGATCTAATTCAGGTATTTCCTCTTTACACTTGCCCATTAGATCCTTCGGTATGGTCTCATCCATGGCGACCATGGTCGACCCGCAATCTGCGCCTCGAGCGACATAAACGCTGTCTTGATCTGGGTCGTAAATGACAAGTGACCTGCGCAAAAAGTGACCGCCGATCCATAAATCTAAGTAGAAAACACAGTTAGTTACCTATTAGCCAAAGAAAAGCAGCCCCTTTGTGATGTCGATAGAATAGAAGAGAGTTCTTACCAGCACCCAGGCCCCCGCTCCTAAACGCAATAGCTAATCTACACTCGTTGTCGTTAATTCTATTCATTAAGAAATCAGAGAGAGGTATCGATATCGTAGTTTTATCGGTCATTTGAAAATCCAAAGTCGTCATAGAGTCTACAGCGCTGCAAGCGACGTGCAGCATCTTGTTATTTACTGTAGCACCCATTATTTTCACAAACCGGTCTTGGTATTTTTGTGGTATTATCAAACCCGGGCTTCCAGAGTCTAGTCCAACTGTCAAAGACTTATCCGGCATGGTATTCTCGTCGAGCACGACTTGATGGCTAGTACTGCCATTACTAAAAGACAGGGATTGCATCTTGGCGTTGAATCTATTCGCGAACAGTTGTAAGCATGAAACACGATGGGAAAGAGTATGTATGCCTTACTGCTTTAACGTATTCTGCTGCTTGATCTTCGATGGCAAACATCTCCAGTGGACCGGAGAACTTGCTCGTATCATATCCGCCAAATGTGACTGCACCCTGGTCTTTTTTTCGCAGGGCCATGCTATAAGCTCGATTCTTAACGAGGTGCTTTTCCTTGAGCTTTGCTAGCACTGATCCATCATTGGTCTCACCAATTGTCAAGCCCATGGTCCCGACATTGCGTGATAAATAGGAAAGTCGGTGCTTCATATTAGCAATTCCAAAACTCATATTTCCAAGCGATACACCTATAGCATAGTAAATTAGATAATTCAGCTCGACATGATGAGGAGGAGCTTAGTTTACCTCCAACAGAAACAGTGTCGGCGAACATATCTAGTGCAACTTGCTGGCCAACATAGCTGATAAAACTGTCTCGTTTGAGATTTTGTAGAGAGCGGCTGGCCTTTTGCTCAAAGTACGTTGATTTAGAACCATCTCGCACCTTGCCGTCTGGGAGACCTTGTATCCAGAGTATCTCAGATGCAGTGTCTGGCTCGACAATAACTTTCTGGGGAGGCGTCCCGATTTCAAGAATAATTCCTAGTGCTTTGATCGGTTTACTGCCTTCAAACATATAATTCTCTAATTCCGTGGAGGCTTGACGTTTTGTTTTATTTTTTAGATTCGTCTCTATTTCAGGAGGAATAGTAAATAAAGACAGCTGTAGGATGCCTTCCTTGGCGACCTTAACGCTAGGCGTTTTTTTAGAAGCTGACGGTGCTGCTATCGCCGTGGTCAGCATCATGCTGATGACAAACTTGATGAAACCCATAGTGACGACGTAAGACGAGTGATTTGCTCAAGTTATTGAGATGAAGTTGGGCTAGATAAATAAAGTAAAAAAAAAAAAAAAAACAGGTGTTATGAGTTGTTTCTTGGGCAGTGAAATCACTATTCTTGCTAGTAATTTGAAAATATGAATTTAGCTTATAAAGCTTCTTATAGTCTTCTGGTGGGATTTTCTTATTTCAGCCACCGGTCGACCAACATGCAATCTTACAGTTTTAAACAACAGTAATTTTGCATTGCAGGTTGCTCCCTTAGCTCTGTGCTTGAAAATTACCGGTCATGTGTTTGAAGCTATCACTCATGTTTTGAATATATTACCAAAATCAAAAAGCTATCCAACAGACGAGTCATATCTTTGAAACTTGCTTTCGCCTGATGCCACATAAATCAAGCTCTTAGCCTTTGTTGCTGAGCTCTGTTCTCGGCGCGCTGCCTCAGACTGTTTCCAACTTGCTAATAGTCTCACCTGCAGACCACTTGTCATGTGGCCTCTCTTTCTTGCTTATCGACTCTGGCATTTAACTCAGCCAGTCTTCCTACATCTATTCTGAAACTGTTGGGGGACACGCAGCAGATGAATATATGCATCCGCCCCAACTCGGACTTGAGAAATCCGGACCTAAGACAAGACCCACGTTGCAGGGTATGTTGGTAACGCCATACAAGACTGGACATGACAGGACGGGATTTTGTGATTTTATTTACCTTGGGAAATGTTGGAATACCCCGTCAAGCGCAGCGTACGGGCGCACACGTGCCCGGTCACATGGCCACCCTAGCACGC
The DNA here is from genome assembly GCA_032433595.1 of Conoideocrella luteorostrata. Taxonomy (NCBI): domain Eukaryota; kingdom Fungi; phylum Ascomycota; class Sordariomycetes; order Hypocreales; family Clavicipitaceae; genus Conoideocrella; species Conoideocrella luteorostrata. Next base: position 31,060 of record JASWJB010000200.1, read on the forward strand.
CCCTTCTATACAGCGCGCTCGGGGGCATTGCTCTTCCTCTTCTTTTCCCTGAGCTAACTATGGTCAAAACGAGTTGAACACCTTGTCTTTACCTATTGCTTCGTGCAAGAACCTTTTGACGTCAAATCTGAAACCTTGTGCTCCCTAATGAACCTTGTATGATGTAGCGCCAATGGAAAGTGTATTGTCGTAATGTATTTTCATGAGGTAACAAACAGCCCGGGTATTAATGCAAGTTTGAAACAGATTAAATGGTGTGAAAGTCGTATTTGGAAATGAGCTTATTTAATGAAATGGAACACACTAAATTATGCAAAGTCACATTGAATAATAGAATAGGTGGGCATCTGCGCCGCTTCGGGCTTAGCTCCTACTTACTACATGATCGAAAATCTGCCACGGTGTTTAATTACTCATATTTCGTCGCATTGCGGCCCACGCGAAAAACCAAAAAGGACCCGGTCCACCGTTAGTTCAGCGTGACTATTTTTGTAATGCCAGATTGGTCTGCTAGGATATACAGGATACATGGCAGCGATTCATAAACCGGAGGTTTTAGGCTACGATTTCTGACTGCATCAATCGAATGGAGGATCATGCATATTGACCGGAAATTTGTGCATGAATAAACCGGACGACTGTGCGTCAGCTGACTAAGGAAAGAAGAGTCCACGGCGACTGATACTTGGGCGCCTGGGCGCGCAGCTGACTAATCGCTACTGATGCTTCTTCCTCATTGGCCCATCCAAAACGCCCTCGCCAGGTCGCATCCAAAGAAACGCCGCCTACCAACTGAACAGAAATGGCCGCGGAAACTTTTGTGGAAGATTTCCTTCCACCTTGAAGACCAGTACGAATCGCGCGAGGCTCTTCAAGCTTGTGGTGCTGCCTGAGACATGCATGCTTGATAAGAAATTAGCACACAATAATACTTCTTGCAAATTATTAAATAATCATGTCATGTCCCCGCCAGTATGATGTCATTAGCAGTGTAAATAATATGTCGTCGGACGTAATCTGGTGCACTAAGAGATGCAATAACCCGCGGGAGCGTTCGCCGAGGACAGGTGGCCACGTCGACTGACGACCAGCAAGCCAAAGGATAAGCGTGCAAGGGGTTTGGTGGTATAAAATCGTGAAGTGGGATGCGTGGGCCATCCCTTTGACTGCTGCTGCTGCTGCTGCTCTCTCGCCGTCTCCAGCGAGTCGAGGCCACCTGTATCCCGGCAAGCCGCGCGCAACTCGCCAGCAGCCATAACGCCCCGTGGACCGCGGATGCTTATCTAGGCATAATGAGCTTATTCCATGCTTCTATCGTAGATGTTTACTGGTGTCGTGGGCAGGGGAGGCGGGTGAGTGTTGCAAATCTGTGCTCCAGCCATGTTTTCCGACCGGCTCCGTAATTTCGACATTTTTGATTTTTTGGTGCCTGCCCGCCACAACCACCACGCTGGTGACTAAGAGGCTCGCCCCCCACTCCCCCCTGTTTTTTTTTTTTTTTTTGGCAGTACTAGTACGGCACAGCACGGCAACTAGTTGTGTGTGCGCCGCGGGTTAGTCAGTTAGTTGGCTAGTCGGCTTAGCCCCAGAGGCGACGACAGATCCGTAAGGATGGATACATCCACGTCATGCTGACTGAAGGCGCGAGAAATCGATCGGCTTGTTGGTTGTCGGTGATCGGCAGTAACCTGGATTTAATCAGGTGGGGGGATAGAATAAAAACCCACCCCACTAAACTCTGCAAGTAAATATGTTTCTAATTGTTTTTCGCCGACGATGCTTACCAGCGACGGTTTTGTTGCTTGGCAGTGCATTTGCTGCCGCTTCTACTAGCGCCTGAGCCTGGGATCGTTGGGGCATCTCATGCCAAATCCAGTCGTCTCTTCCGCAAGGCCCATTTATCGATGATCGATGAGAGCCTCACGCAACTGGCTTTTTGGTTGAGGAGTATCTTGACGGACGATGGCATTGAACACTTCAATATTGCGCGGGGTAGTTAAAGCCCGCGTCTCCCCGATCAATCATAGACAGAGGCAAGACCAACATTTGTACGGAGTAACACGAGCCACTCCAGAAGCACGCCTCGTACGGAGTACACAGACGCTAGCTCATGGGTATCATCGGATGGTGGGTTTGGAACAACCAACGTGGCTCCCGCTAGATGCTTGCTCTAGAAAAGTACTCCGTATATTTCCCCAAACGTAAAACCCCTCCCACGCGCGGACGGAAGCAAGTCTTTCTCAAACACAGTCACGGTAAGTGGCAAAACCACCTGGACAATTACTCGTGGGTCCTACAATCTGTCACTGTTTCACGAAACTGTTGTTCTCCCGGTGCCTCCAAGCTGCCTGACACTAATTGCATTCGTCTCTGATCCACGTATAGTAATCAAGCTTCTCACTTGTTTCGGAAGCGAGAGCAACCACATTTCTATCCTTATGTTTTGCCGTTACTGCTTTCCAGCAGTATGTTGTTTCGCGCCAGCAGCTTACGTGCACACCTTACAGGTGATGCTGATGATGATGCTGATGCTGATGAATATTAAAAGAAAGTGGCGGCTGTGCGAGGTACCTAAATGCATTGCGCCTCGCGACTAGGCTCGTCTTTCTTGCGGACGCATGTAGTATATATACAAAATAATATCAAGCAAGGTAGGTAGTGTGGAAGATTTTAAGCAAGCGTAGCTAACCACATTACGGCGCAATCGCTTTATTAAAAATACAAAGTAGCAATATTATTAAAACCCCCGTAGATTAAATCAATATTCTAAATTTCTTTTTTTTAACCCTTTATACACTTTGTCGTAATAATAGAGTGTTTTACACTTAGACAGCGGTTTTGGTCGCGGGGTAAGCCTCGGCTCGCAGAGGTCTTTAAGCTCGACGCTATTCATCCTTTCTCAACAGTCCTTATGAGCCTAAACCATTATCGGGCCCTGTTCTGATAGGCCCTACGAGGAGCATACTATGAAGTATTTGGATAGGTAAATGAAAGAATCGGTGTGTATTTATTTTCCTCCGCGAGCTTCTTCCATAGCAGAATCTGACCGCCTTCTTCCCGTGTCTTAGCGTTTCTCTACACCACATCTTCGCAATATAGTACATGGCAGGCGGCAGGGAAATCACATTATAGTAGCATCTTGCGCCGGGGACATGGCATTCGAACGTTCCAGGAGGTGATCAATTGAGCCAGGCCTCCACCGTTGAAGCACTGCATTCATCAAAACTTTCAACAGGTGGACTGTGAGGATTCACAATCCCTCATCATGTTGTGTGTATGTATGTGTGTGTGCGCTCACATTACTAGAAGAAATTGGAGAGGTTTAAATTTATGTGTTATGATGGGAAGAGCTGTGTTACAGTGATGATGGAGGCGGAATTCCTTGTGTAACGGCCTCGCCCAAACACCCTCATTTATACGCCTACAATCTGAGACGCCCCTGACTCGAATTCCTGACTTATGCCAAGGGCCCACGTAATCCTTCTCGCGCTATCTGTGTAAGCCACACACATCCTTGTTATTCGACAACGGAAGGTCGTGACAGATTATTCTCTTCGCCTCCCACGAGCTGGTACTCGTCGGGACAGTCTGCCTGGCTGCGATGACTGAGGGGGCTGTAAATCCTGTCTAAATGGCTTGGCATTTTTTGTGTGTGGCTTGAACGTATTGATGCAAGAGTATACCCGGAGCACAGCGGCGGGTTTGGTTGCCTTGGCTTTGACGCTCTAGCCGGTAGCCTAGTTTCCAATCCAATGACAGATTAGCTAATTTCGTTATGTTTTGCTCGCATGCTTTGCGTCTTCGTACCTAATATGATGCTGTGAGCCGAAGGAGCCGAAGGCTCGCGGCGCAATCCGCAGCAGGACAAGCCGCATGGTCGGCAAGCATGTGCATATGAAACCAACGCAGATTTCAATGCTAGACCACCAAACTATACCCCATAAATCCCAGGTCGGATTCACTGTTGATGCAAATTGAGCAATCGATCGCATTCGTAGGAACGAGACAATCGTGACGCTGTACGTAAGTGTCCATGGTTAGCTCGGGCTGCCCTGTCGTGTTTGTAATTAAGACTCACATTGCGCCTGTTAAGAACATTAAAGTAACCCCAACTTTCTTCTTCCAATGAAGTTTGAGTACTCTAACTTGGCTGAGAGGGATCGCAAGAAGCCAAAAATCCGATGACACCGTAATCGCACCATTGGCCCAACCAGCCGCATTAACGTTAATGCAATGTCCCTCGCGTAGGGGGCCGTCGAACTTGTCCCAATTGTAACTGATGGGGGTACATTGAAAGATGGCCGCAAGAGTAAATGCAGCGCTGAATGCGACGTGGAATCCCATAGTCCACCATAGCAGGCGTCGAATTATCTTACCAGGGAAGATACTAAGATAGAAAAAGCATAACGACAATTTTAGTTGGGCCATAAGAGAGATATAAAGAATTTGGACAACAAGGAAGTAGGTGCCAAATAACCGTAAATGAGGCTGGCTTACTCCCCAAAGATCTTTACCTAGGCCATGTGCCGTTAAGCCGGTTATTGATAAGACAATAGTTGCTAGACCAATAGGAACTGCACTTAAAATTACCCAGTCATCCGTTTCCAGACGTTTCCTAGCGCTGTAAATTTGTTTATAGACAAGGCGAATAGCAACGACTAGTGACGAAGTTGTCCCAAGTATAATTACCATAATGTTGAACTGCTCTGCTTGGTCTCGAGGAGCGACTTGGCATATGGTTTTAGTACTATTATTAATATCTGTGAGCGCAGATTAGCCATGAAAAGCGTCCAGGAGGGTTTGGACACCTACATAAAGCTTCGGGGAGAGTGCAGGCAGCGAGAACTCTGTCGGTATTGTGATTCTCTGCTTCTATTTGGCAAATACAACTAATATTGGACAACGGGCATGATTCTGCTAAATACGACCGCTACACATCAAAGGTGTAGTTGTTAGTAGGTCTGGGAATTGCCAGATGTCCGTTCGAAGTTACTCACGGCACAAGAGGGCAGCTTTGCCAACTCTTCAGCCCAGCTGCTGTTCGTTGGCACCGCGATTGATACTGCTTGTTTCGCCAATAGCAGCATTGAGAGCGCCAATACAAGATGCCCTTTGAATCCAGATACGGCGGCGGTGAGCGATGCATAGCTCCTCCCCCGCCCAGATGGCCGCATTCTGAGGTCAGTGTGATAGTTATTCGTGTCGTCGGCGACAAATATTGCACCGAGTTCGTAGCCAATGTCTTGCTGGACCGAAGTCTTTCAGAAAATTTGGGAGGCTTGCGCTGGAGGCGTCGTTGGAGACAATGCCCCAAGCTGTTGAAGGCCTCTTTAAAAGCGGCTGAGTGATGAGACACTGCCTAGCTTCTAAGATTGTTGCCATCGAGCTGCCAGGGGATTGACTGAGGGTATTGAGAAACGAAACATAAACGGCCACATCTGTTTCTACATTGCCGTGCACTCTGCCTCTGCCCTGGGCGTCCCGATTAATTTGCCGACACCTTGATTGCCGATGCGCGTGCGTGGAGGAGGTAAGTTGGACCCAGACACATGCACGACTCATCTCGATCGACAGCAGGGGGTTCCTTGCGCAACGGGCCTCCAGAGCCTCTCGGACCCCCCACTAGCCACGTTGCCCTGGTGGCTTTTTAGTTTTTGAGCGTTTCGAACAGTCAGACAAGCTCAAAACGGTCCAATGAGCTGTAGGCTTGGCCTTCAACTGGGGTCCTGGTTGCCAAGTCATATCGCACGTGCTAGCATACTCTAGGTCGAAAGGAGGAAGCCAAACCCGAGCAATATCTACGTTCCATCCCCGTCCTTTATTTTTCCCTTTTTTTTTTTCCTTCTTCCCTGTGTGAAGAGGGATCTTCGCGAGACCAGATGGTGTGATAGACGGACCCTAACCTCGTAGAGTTAGCACGGTAACTAGAAACTCGACATTACGGAGTAAGACATACTCGGTTCTCCGGATACTCCGTACGGGGAACGCTAGTGCTCCACGTGGACCACCAAACTTATATCTGCCATGCTAGGGACAGTTTAACCGAACCCTTTCAATTCGAACGCCCACCACGAATGCAATTAAAGCTTATTAATAATAAATTTTATTATGTAAATAGCTAACTAAGCTATATAATAATTAATGCATTTTTTTCCGTTTAATTTTATGGGGTTTTGGGTCGCTGAGGCATTATCTCTTGCGAAGCTAATGCTACATCGATGGCTCAGTTAAATTGACCCCCGCTTGTCTATCAACCGGCAATAGTTAACCCCGAGTCCAGTGGAGTTTGCAGTCAGCCCTCGTTCGGCCCCAGCCGCCGGGTCCCGAAATGAGACCAGAAAGACGCCTCATGGATTCCCTGGCAAAAAGTGCTGTTTGAGCCCACCACCATTTTTTCGAGACTAAGGCCCTGTCTTACTAGTGGTTTCTCCAGACAGAGCGAGTATTCCGGCTAAATTCTGTGTGGCTACAAGTTGACAGAAGTCACCCAATCCCCCACCAATTCCCCACCTGCCGTGATAACAAAGGTGTCACGATGTGAACGGCTATCGACATCCGATGCTTGCAGCGGAGAATTCTCCTTGATCCTTATCTGACTTGACCAGGAATTTGGCAGCTGTTTATACCTGAAATCCACCTTAGATGCCGTCAATCTAGAAATTCCGTCTGACGTAGCTGAATTTATTGAATTCGACAGTTTCCTCTTAACCCAATTTTTTTTTTTTAGTGCTGGCTCGGTGGCTTGAGCTAATCTCTTAGCGCCTCTTATCATTATCTATTGCTGCCCATTGTGGCGTGCGGCTAAACTTTCAGCTCTTTTATTGTGAGCAGAGATGAAGCTTTTGCTAGTATGTAGAAGAGTAAAAAAAAATATATAATTTAATAGCCTAAAGGAGTAAACTAGATTTCATAGGGTTCCATCGCGCATGTGACTCCTTGTTGTGCTATTGCGTGCGACAAAAGATGCCGCGTTTTGCCCGCAAAGAAATTAGGGCATGAGGCTGGAAAGTGGGGCTTTAGCTAGTCCTTTGTGTACTAGCTATTTGCGTGCACAACGGCCATCTTACCACGCGTAATATACGAGATACTCCATGCCCGCCGATTTCATCGGCATCATAGGCACGGGGAAACCATCGGATTCGTTGACTATGCTGCTACTGCTGGCGATGCTACTGACGAAGGTCATGTTGCTTGATGTTTATGCCGCTGCTGCTGCTGACCGTCCAATCACTATACAGCGATCGCCCAGTGACTCATGAAAAGATTATTGTGGGTGTTAATCAATTCGTCTGCAGATCTCCTAGGCCGGCGTGGTCGTATTTCGCCGCCCCTAACTCGTGGATTGACGGGCGTAGTTCCGTTTAGGAGCTAGTGGCAGACATGCTTCCCAGGCCGCCAAGGACAATCGCAGCTCACAAAGGTCCGTGACGCTCTGGTTCGAGGAGACGGGAGGGATAGTTAGTTATCCAAACTGTTTGCAAGCTCGGCCTTGATTGCCTAGATCAGTTTCTGCCAAAGTTTGAAAGAGCCGTTTCAGAATCGGGAGGTTATGCTATCTACGGGGTCGACGTCTTTGGCACTAACCCGCTAGGCTGCACAATGCTTCCAGCTAGTCGTTTCGACGATAATGAAAGTCTAGAGATCCACTCATCTTTTTTTGATTCTTTTGAGAATGATCTCTAGCCAGCTGTAATTGACTTGACTGATTACAATACCAACAAAGGGAGATGTAGGGATAAATCGACCCGGTTTTTGGTGTAGTACATGGCAAAAAGAACGACCAAAGGGGGGAACCGCCGGGTGGTAGAGCCAGCCAAATGGTACAAGCTCTCTCCTCATCCGCCGCTCTATGTTTGGTCAAGGCGGACCAGGTTACAGACGACCAACGGGTCGTATACGCTAACCGCACAAGTAAATGGTGCAAGACAGGTAGTTACTGACTCAGCGACGAGTCTGATCAGCCCCTATACTACTCGGATGAATCAAATGATAAGGAACAGACGGACGAGTGGAGTGGCAGTTAGGCGGGTGATGGCGGGAAAGAATCCTCCATGTGTACGGAGTATAAACACCCAATGAAGGAATGGTGGGTAATCTCCCTTGCACGCGAAGTGGACCATTTTTTGGACAACAAGCCAGTGAATTATTGCCTGGGCTATCAATAGACAATGGCACCCCCGGAGGTAGAGCTTACAATCCTGGATCCTGGCCCTACCGCGGCCTGAGCGGCGCACCTAAAGTGGCCGAAGCGAAGCGTCGGTACTCAAAAGTCTTTTGCTTTTTTTGGATGTTGGAATGACATAAAAGAGAACAGAATTAGCAGTGTTAATCGAACAAGTAATGTGAATTAGTAAAGCGGAAAGGAATAAAACGCACAGAAACTAGGAATAGCATTAGTCAGCTAATAAAGCTGAGATGCACAGTGCAAATAGAAAACAGGGCAAGAAGGACAGCAAGTAATATCGTGCGCGTGACCCGCGATGGATTCACTGCTGCAAGCACGCAATACTGAATAATAACCAGAGCGACGCATAGTACAGCTTATTCAGCGATGCGTGAATGCAAGTAATAGATAAGGCAGTATTATAAGTGGAGGTAGTTATTCCGTAAGGGGTGAGGGAGTTCTTGCTCTTCACTTTCGATTGTTCTTTAGTTAGTAACATCTTTCGATAGCGCGGGCTGCCTAACTTCAATATTTGTTGCCGTAACCATATGGAGACCTAGGGGGACGACAACCAACTTGCAGGGCTTCGGGTGACGAGGGTATCTATACCGGAACGTGAAGCAAAACAATGTGCAAAACGATTCAATTCATTCGTGACTATCTAGAAGAGAAGAAGAAGAAGAGGAAGAATGCCCCCGAGCGCGCTGTATAAAAGGGGCGTGCTAGGGTGGCCACGGGTAGCTCAAGGGGCGTCGGCAGCCCTCCAGTTTCGGAGAGGCCTACATTGTGTGTGATGCAGCGGAAGAAGCCGACTGCGCTCTCATTGTCGGTTCTAGGATGGCCTGGTGAAGGTTTTCTACCAAAGATTGTTTTAGGGACATCCATCTGGATGAGCCTTATCGTTGCACAGTACAGTCTTTACATTCCAACACGCATTCCGTGGAGGAGCAGCTGCGTCTGGTGCGCACTACCGCAACGAAAGTCCCAGAAAGGGCAGAAGTTAAGGGTGAAGCGAAGGTGACCTGGTGCCGTATAAATGGGCCAAGCGAGGCGGAAAATCGGGAACCTGGACCATGGCCTCGTCAGCATGTAGAGGGAACAGGACATCGTTCGTTGGTTTGGTTGTATGCAGACGTGTGCTGTGTCATTTCGGGCGAAAGAGTCTTTCCTAGATAGACCCTATATGCCGACCCGATTAGAGGAAGGCGTACGAGTACGCCATGAAAGGCTCGGAGGGCGACGGAGGGCGACGACGGAGGGACTGTGACCTGGCCAGAGGATTACACTGGGAGCAGTGGACACCTCTTTAGCGAGAGACCGTGAATACATAGATGTGCGCACAGTCATTAGTGACATTGACACAGAGCGTTGTAAGAACTACGTAGAGATGTAACAGTAACGATGATGGAAATAATTTCAGCCCTTGGAGATCTATTTTCCGCTATGATGGACATACTTTTAATGGGGTAAACAAGTTTAGCCAAGAAGACGTTCGTGGAAGGAACGGAAACTCCGGAAGGGAGGGCACGAAAAAAGTAAACTATAGTTGCGAATGGAGACAGATGTAAATGAAATGACACAGAATGGCGCATACGAGGAGCTGTTCATGACGGGCGTACAGACAGACAGCAATTGTAACGAGTGAAGACGGATGTCACAGGAAATTATGAGCCTATTCAAGGGTCATAACTACACATGAAAAGTAGCCACTTATTACGCTATTTTTTGTGTGACAACACTTGACAACGTCACAGACGCAACGTAAGACCATGTAGAGTGAGAGCACTGTAAGTCGTTAGTGAGGAGCAATAAACCTCTGAATAAGTTAAGAACATCAAAGAAGTGCCGCAATCCGACCGCCTTGTGATAAAAGCGCCAATTATAAGTTTGAAAGTCACATTTGATGTAAGCATGCCATCTCACAAAACCCAGCAGCGCTGATGCTTTTTGTGTATTAGAATGGATATAAGGTCACTAGTCTTGCTATCGATCACAGACAAGTCAAACAAGATGATACTATATTCCCGCCTACGATGAGCATTCGACACACCTCACTGTAGTACTCCAGCATACCACCAGACAGCTTACTGCTCAATGAAGACTCTTTCACCGGCCAGGACCCTCTATCCACCGGCTATCAGCCACTGTCTTGGATTTATTTTGCGGGCAAGGAAGGCAAAAGCTCGAAGCACGTTCAAGGCCCTCTGGTGCAAATCCCGCACCATCTGCATGGCTTGCAATTTGAGTACGATGAAGCTCGCGAGACGCGGGTTTCCGATAAGCTTGGTCGCTGCAATGAAAGTGAATCACCGGGCACACTATTTTTAATTGACGAACTCTCTATTCTGTTGATACTGACGATAGCAGGATGCTATATACCGCCTAGTAAGCCTGGGTGTCAGTCATATCCGAACAGATCGTCGATACACTTTAGGAATGGCAAATTAGACCTCTTCTTATAGATTACTTCTAGCCAGAGATTTCGCCATTGAATTCGTCACCGTCAGGGGCCTCGTTTCGGAGGCGTCAGAGGTGCTGTTTCGGAGCCGTGTGAGACATCGCAGGATAGCCCCCGTGGCATGTGGTCAATGAACAACACGAGCCATCGTAGCCCACACCTGCTACGTTATTGAGGCCAGAGCAATGCTGTCGGATAGCTTAGGTGTTTGTGTGAGTGGGTTATATGGTTAGTGCCATAAGGATTACGTTGCCTCTGGGCATAGGGTAGGGAGTTATGATAAGGGCGTCTGGGAATGTAAGGATATTAATAGGGGGATTTGGACGAGGGATTCTTCTTCCATCATCACTGATCTTTCCATCAATGTACAAGAATTTGAACCTCTCCAATTGATGCTAATAATTGCACATTGGAAAATTGAAGGAATGAATAGAAAGTGATGAAGTTGTTAATGTCTGATGCTTTCTAAATTGACGGGGAATTCCTCCCTTTTATTCTTAGATTCCGGACTTTTCTAAACCGGCAGATTCCTTCGATTTCCTCTGAATTCCGTGACCGCACAGGTAAAAACCTCCTGCAGTCATCCTCTAGCTCGTTCAACTGCTTTACTAATTCCCTCACTAATCTAGCTATTTATGGCACTGATATTCCTGAAAGAAGCAATTCTCTTCTCAACAGAAATATGTGTTAATATTGTAAACATTGTGTACACGTCTAAAATACGGAGAAAGTATTCTAGGGCAAACTGTATTAAGTCAGCAAGATATATCCTCTAACCCAAGATGAAAAAAGGCAAAGGCTTAGAATTAAAGCCTATATCCATTGGTAAATCAACTACGTCTGTAGTTACTAGTACAAAACAATACTTATAGCCAAGTGTTTTTTGTAGAAAAAGGGGACAAAAGAGTAAAATAGAGTATCTTAAATAATAAAGAGGTGCTGATACTTAGGCTACTAAAGAACAGAGGATCCTTGAGTGGACGAGGAACTGTACGACTAAAGGGGGGTGAACGGTTTCAACGGGTTACATGTTGCGAATATCGAGCGTGGCACGCGTGAGAGATTCAAGATCCTTGAACAACGGCCCATAGAGCGAGCTCACATAACCCTGGTACGTCTCCTGAAACGTCGCTACCGTAATATTCGTCTCTGTAATGTGTGCGGTGTGTACATAAGAAAACAAAATTGTTTAAAAAGAATATAATTACGTTGGATGGTATGGGTCCATCAGGGTTATTTATGAGTGGCTCGGCCCAAATAACATGAGCCGATGGAAAGCTGAGGAAGACAGCGCCAATCACGGGCTGACCCCACGTGACCTCAGCAAATCGCTAGCAAAACCCACCTGCGTGACTCACCTACCTACGTTGCTACAACCCAACGCCGCAACCCGCAAAAACACCTTACACCACTATCAAAATGCTCAGACCGAGTCAGCGGCCACAGACGCTTCAAGTGTCGGACTTTAAACATGTAAGCAAGTTGCAGCTCAGCTATTCTGATGTATGAAGAAGTGTTGACAATTTTACAGTACCTGAGGTTTCCCATGCTCCTATGGTACTACAAAGAGATCAACAAGGCCGGTTCATTGGGGTCAGATGTTGATGCCTTCTACCTCAACTTCTTGGCGGTAATCTTCACTGCGAGAGACAACTTCGGCGTTGAACTAGAATCACGACCTGCGACATATTTAGACCTGTCTGACAGACCAGACTTCACCATCCGCTGTGTTAGGTACTTCAAGAATGGCAGAACCAAAAAGGTCATACTTTACGAGAACAAAAGGGAGGGGGAGTCCCAACCGAATATATGGACCGATGCGTTGGATCAAGTTGTCAAGTATGCGAACCTGGTCCGCGAGGAAGATCAGAGTGACGATGATACCATTTACCTCACGGTAAACGTCGGAACCTATCTCCGGTTCTATGAGCTTCCTGGAAAATCGAGCGAGCCAATAGACTGGGCGCCAGCAGGAGGCCGCTACTACGAATTGGCTGATGACGAGGAGGACGTGTGGAAGTTTTGGAATCAAATTCGTGACGTAGTCAAGTCACCTTAATGCTGGTGTTGTCGGATATCACGGAGGGATATCGCGGCGGCTATCACTAGGGCTTACAGCAGCAAATTGATGGAAGACGACGGAGTTGAGAGGAATCGGGAGGCCCCACAAGCAGGAAGAAGAGGTATAAATTGAAGCATTCTGATGAGTCTGTCGGAGGAGGAAATCTGCATCTTTCTGTGAGCCGGTTATACATGAGAGCATAGCGAAACATAATCTGCGTATTGAATGTCTACAATGCAGAGAGTACTTTGCTGACGATGAGGCATTCCACAACCACGCAGAAGAACGACACCCAGCATTCGCAACAGCTTATTACCAAGCACGCCGAAAGGACGATAGGCCGTACGTTCTTATGAAAGGGTTTTGATTTCGGGGAAAGCGGAACATTATCAGAGCTAAGGGCAAGGCCAACGAAGTTCAATGCCCAATGCCAAACATAATATGCAAATCGTCGTATTTTACGGCAAATTTCATCAGACGCTTTCGACTTTCTCACGCGCGCGAAAGATTTCAGTGCCTCCGCTGCAATAAGAGTTTAGGTCAATCGTCATTAAGGTGTCATGATAAGAGCTGTTGTGTTGAAGCTGAAAACCCGAAGAGGCCTCATCTTGCTCAACCTTCGGAGGTAACCACAGCAGAACAAGACAACGCTCTCAATAATATCACCAATACACAGAGTATCAGCTGCAATCACATCTTGAGCTCATCGCCACTGTCTATTAGGCATAGCCCGGCCCTTCAAATGTTACAGGGGGTTGTTTGGTCCACCGATCAGTACTCCACTCCGGACTACGCGGAACCACAGCCGGCTCTTGGTCTCAATATGCTGAATTTGGATTACGGTAAAGATAATTTTGGATCCTGTCAGCCGATGGGACATTTTAGCCTTCTAGACGCCACTAGAAGATTCCACATTCCCTGTGAGCTGGAACTGTTGGATTACACGGGTGTGTGTGTGGACCGGATATGTGGATACACGGGCTGTGAGAGAAAGGTTACGTGGCCTCTGGGCCTAAGGCAAGAATTCAGGACGAAAGTGTCTCAGATTATAGGGGTATTTATAGGGGGATTTGGACGGGACCATCAGACGAGGGATTCTGGATCCATCATCTAAGTAACACAGCTCATCCCATGAATGCAAACATCGTTGAACCTCTCCTATCAATTCCAACAGGAACATGAATCCCAATTTGGATTTCTACAATCAGCCTGAGAATTCTTGCGTAGAATATAAGCCCTAATTACGGCAACTGGAGAAGAATTCAGTGGGCCTACACTTTTGCTCCATAGTCGAGGGGTTAGTTGTTCCAACAGGAATGCGGCTTAGTACGAAAGCTACTGCGCAAGGTTAGGAGTCACGGCTGAAGTACAAGAAGAATCCTCTACATTGATCGTTGGCAAGCCAGGTTTGTGCAGAAGCGAAGATGCCGGAGTGCCAGTTACATTTGTCGGGCGGAATCTGAGCCCCTAATTGCAGCTACTGGAAAGTCCAGTAGGCCTACACTTCTCTGCTCTAGTGGTCGAGCGGTAAATTGTTCCAACAAATGGAAATTCCTTCCGTTCCTAGCTAATTACGTCGCGATCTGGTTGGACTTAGGAAGCTAAGCCAGCGACAATCTCATCCCAATTAATTTGCGTAGCGGCTTGTACTCGGTCGCGTGTGCAGGAATACGCAAGTCATTACTCCGTAGCGAGGTGGTGTATGCGGAATTAGTCCCCTTGTCCACCTCTCCCCCGTGTCTTACGAGGCCGTCTTGATTGGTTTCAAGAGCCTGAGCTAATGGATGCCTGATCTAGAGAACCAGCAAGGGAGTCTTCGACGCGCCTTTGTGTGGCTTTCGAACGTAACTGTCCCCATCAGTCCGAGGTGATCCCTGACCGAGACATTGTGGTAGGCTCTTGCGAAGCTTAAACTCGCTGCTGACGAGATTGGGCAGAGACCAAACATACTCTAGCTGATGCTGAGATGGGAAAAAGGCTTCGGACAGGAAGGACGGGCATGAAGCAACTTGCTTCCAGAGATTTTCTCGTTCGCTGGCAAAATCTGTCCATGGGATGATGCGTTGAGGATAAGATCGGCCGGTCGGGCTGGTAGGTTCTCCTTGAGACGTGGGGGAACGATCTGACACAACCATGAGATTGAAATCGGGAGTGAGACATCTTTCGAGATACCGGAGTAACGTTAACGGTAGGGATGAGCTTGCTTCGCGTCGGAGTTGTTCCCCCTCGCAACGTCGTTCTGCAAAGGCGCGGCTTTCAACAGCTATATGCAAACATCTTTCTTTCTCGCGAAGGCGTTCTTGTGCTTGGAGCTGCTCCCGCAGCCTCTTTATGTCTTCTTCCATAAAGCCGATTTGGCTGCAAGTAGCCGGCCGTTACCCTGGGATTCGAAGAGAAGCGCATGGCGAAAGTGGCGGATGTTTATGCTCTATGTACCTGGCCTTATTCTCGTGCCTGTTGTCTGGCTGTGGCGTAATTAGCGTTGGGCATTCTGGTTGTGTTGAGTCCTCCCTCTCCACTACATCCAAGACTGATAAATGGAGTCCGTACTGGCTCCTGTATTTATACTTGAAGCAAAGTACGCACTGCTCCACCTGTTCTACACACTAGGTGTCCTCATTGCTACCCGGCCGCGATGGGAAGTTGTGACATACTGTTGAGTTGCGACTTGTACCTTGAGCTACAAATTTGACGTCATCATCATTACTGTGAGGCGTTCTCACGGTACATGGCGGACATTAGATGAGAACGAGATCGCAGCCGTTTAGGCTTTGTTGGCGCGTTCGTTAACAAATACTTCGTCAAACCCTTTAGAAAGAGCAGGGACTGACTGAGGTTTATTGAAGGACGCGAGAAGCCATACACCTTTGTGTCATTGCCACCGTAGACGATCTTGCCCCGAACAGCCAGTTGCATTTAAAACATTGTTGCGTACCTGACGGACACTAATTGGCGGCCGTCTCAGCGCCACTCATATCTTTTTCTTCTTTTGCCGTCTTATGTTTTGGAGAAAGATCATCATACCCTCGCCCCACACTCGGCCGCCAGCAATGGCTACGGCCTTGACCGCAGAGAACACAAATCAAATTTGCAACGCGGACCGATGACGGCCGTCGTGGTCGTAGGTGGCGGCGAAGCAAGGTCGGCACGACACTACTGGCCGTCAAAAGGAAGCGATCTCAAGAGTCTCCACCACTCTCACTTCCCTGATAGGCGAGGAGCAGGGATCCGGCTACTTCCGTTCCCCTGTTGCCTCCCATTCGCGGCCCCGTGTCTGTCGCCCGTTCTGAGTCCTGGCCTGTCACACGTACCATTTGCTCGCCCGGACTCGGTCCTCCAGCGGAAGGGTCCTACACGATGTGGAAGTATCTGTACCTGTGACATGCAGTTGTTGCTTGTTTCGCTGCGCGTCTTGTTTTGCTGCGTGTCCGTCTGGGTAGTAGGGGATGCATCTTTCTCAGCTGGCCGCGCAGTTGTCTCCCGATAGGTGCAGCCCAGCTTTTCCCCCTTGATCAAATTACTGTCTCGTATGGACGGGCCGAAATCCACTCTCTAATGCATGTGTTGTTTAAATATTGCCACATCAAACGATGTTTCGCGTTTTCATCGCCATCTGGCAGCCTCGATCAATCCCATGATGTCTCTCGACTCTCACATTAAAACTGGGCATGGGCCTCCCACATGTGTTGGAAATTCACATACAATTAAACTGCCATCCAGCCTGAACGACCTGGCAATCAAATCGGCTCCGTCCGGTCGCTCGCCAAAGTCCAACGCTATAGTAGGTAAGTCGAAACCTTTTTGTCAGCTAGCGTTGGTACACAATAGCTAACCTAGTATTATTACTACTTAGGCACCGTAACGCCTCCCGCCAATGGATACACCCCATGGATGCCTGGTGCATATCGGTCTGAACAAACTACAATCGGGCTCCCGCCCCCCCCTTCGACCCCAGAGAGTAACAGCTCGAAGGACAATTCGGCTGAAGGCAAGGCGCTGCTATCATCAACGGCTACGGCAGTGATAACAAATTCTCCTCAGAAACTCAGTTCTATGCTGGCTCCTCGGCTTTCCCACAATGAATCTTCTGATGCCCGGATTGGGGACTCTCTGAACAAGAAGCCATCAGCATGCTCCGTTCAATCAGCCGTACGCAATTTGCACCGTGGCAACCGCACTACCCAGGCCTTGCGGCAAGGCGAGTCTGCCGTCAGATCTGGCGCTCGAGGCGAGCACGTTCATAAGAGTGCTATTGGTGACGGCGACGATACTTTTGACTGGGAGGACGACATTGAAGATGATGGCAAATCGAGCATCGATGATACGGTTTTCCAGCGCATTGAGTGTACGGACAACCTAGCCTCACGCCCATCCCTCATCACGCTCATGTTGGCGCAGAACGAGCGAGCCAATCTTCTGACCAACAACACCTCGCAACCCCCACCTCCTATCCAGGAAACCCGTGTCGCTCGCCATGAGCCCTGCATGGGAGAACCTCCCAAAGACCCGGATGAAGCTCTTCCTATGCGATCTTTGGGTGTCAAACCCATCAGCAAAGTTCCTCGATCCAGCAGCGCCCAGCCCATCACAGCGATTCCCACACCTATCCTCTACCAGGCGGCTCTTTCTCCCCAAGCCACCCGCCGCAACATGGTGGCTACCGAGCTTTCCGAATCTCTCCGATGTAACATGCTCTTAGAGCGACAGCAGAAAACAAAAACTTCGCAAGCGTCCCTTAAGCGACGCCATACTTCTCATGATGTTGCCAACCTAAAGCAATATCCTTGTATGAAGGCAAGCGAGGACGCGGTAGCCCGCAGCTGGAATGAATACCTTTTGAAGGACGCTTTTAACGGATACCACTCCAGGGGCTGGTAAATGTTCATGCACGCCTCAGCCAGTATGGATAACTCTTATCGGAACCATTTGGAGAGGTTCGAATTCTCGCGCATTGATGAGAAGATCTGCGTTACATTGATGATGGAAGAGAAATCCCTCATCTGACGGCCCTGTCTAAATCTCTCTACTTATACCCATACATTCCTAGACGACCTTGTCATAACTTCCTGCCCTGTTCCTAATGGCCACGTAATCCTTATGGCATTGACCGTGTAGTCCACGCTCTCTCTCATACATGGGCCATCCAACAATTCTTCGAAAGCTGCGCGGTGGACTGGACCAGCAAAGCATCAACGTTATTTTTCTCTCTATCAACTTGAGCAAGCGGCCGCGGAAACAATGAATAACTGAGCGTCAATTCAGCCTCGCCAAACTCTCGCGAGGTTGCCAACCCAAACCCATAACCCGACCAAGTGTGTATGACGGCCAACATTGGACTCGGAAGAGCCAGCTACGTTCAGTACTTGCCAACGGAGCCGCGAACCATAATTCCGGCAAAGAAGGAGTGAAAACCAGTAGCACTCACGACTTTCATAATAGTCGGCGCGACAGACAATATCCACAGTTCACCACCAAATGTTTGCGGTAGTGAATTGTCACCGCTGTGACTTTAGCTTTATCCTTCTTTTGCTTCAATTTATGTTCTTTCTTTCCTTTCTCTCTTTTCTTCTTTTCTTCAGCTCTCTTGGTCTTTCGCCTTTTATCATTATGAGTATATTTCGTCCGTTCTATGCAAAGCATGAATATGCAAGCCAGCACAGTCACCTGATCCTCTTTGTTCTTGATCAGTCAAAAGGCGCTAGACGAGTTCCATTGTTTGTTTTTATTTCGTCTTTATTTTTCCTTTTCGTCTGTCATGACTATATATTATACCCTGTTGGAATCGACATGCGAGACTGGTACACTACAGCGCGTGATAATAATGTTAGTTGCAAGCATTTATACCTCAAAATCATTCAGAACTTGTGTTTTTATGGGCTTAGCGGACTGGGTAGCTTCGTAAAGCCTCAGTGTGGAACAGGTGTGAAAAACACCGAGCCATGCATGTCTGTGGGTTGCACAGGGTGTTGTGTAAGGTATTGATATCAGCGCGGTTAAAATGTAATGTAATATATTCAATAATTTGTTCTCTATCTAAGACGAGGAAACAAGTCAGGGAGAAAGCCCTGATATCATCGAATAAATATTGTGGCCAAAAGGTGACCACGTGACCTGCTCCGTGCTTCCTATTGTGCTCGACGAGGGATGCTAACAATGTCTAATAGCCATCGCTGTAAACCAATGAAACCTGGCAAGTCCGCTAACGTTGTTGGTTCTAATATCTCGTGTTGTGAGCTCTATGTCGTGGTTTACCATGATGCCGTACAAGAAAGTGTCTTGTTTCGACGATCGATCCTTTGAACGAGCGAAGTAGCTTCGGCCGAGGCGGCTCAACCGGTCGTGCACGTGCCGGAAGAACCATCGCCGTGAAAGGCGGAGCTAGGGCTCTTTATGATGGCGGCTCTGAGACCCAGTAATCACATTCCAGCTCACATAATTGGTATTCCAGATCAGCTTCAGCGCAGGCCTGGGTACAAAGAGGGGCGACTTGCCCATTCATTGCCCCATCGTCGCGAAGTGTGCAGTCAATCTACGCTGGGATCACATGAAGAGGAATCATGAATTTGGCCAGCTCGCCGATTGAGTTTATTCACGGAGTATCACCAGGGGTGGTGGATCGAAGCGATTTCGTGCAAAGAGGACTTTGAGCACTGGCTAGTGTGTCATAAAGAGATATTGAGAGTCCTAACTATCTAACGCCTAGCTGTGAATTAATAGCCCTAATAATGCCGCAAGTAATTAGTGAACTGGCCTTTTATCACGTGGAGTGCGACCATGATGTGTCACCATTGTTCAACAGAGTTAGAACAATGTGGTGTATATAGTGTTCATTGGGCAACGTCCTTTATTGGAATACAAGTGTCTAGCTGAGCATCCAACACTACTAAAAGCAGGGGTTTCTCACCCATTTAGGGCCCCATAGTGTATTGCTCTCTTTTCATAATTTGAAGAATTAAGATCAGTTTGCCGCGTGCAAATTAAAATCCACGGAAAGTAGAGAGATGTCTTTCATTTGGGGAACAAAAGAACCGGACAGCCCAGAGCAGGGTCCAGAGGTAATGCCACCGACGGATGCTATGCTGTTTGGATCGGACTACGTGGAGTGCGCATATGTTGAAGGTGCAGACTGTGGGTTGGTCTTGAAATGGGACATTGAATTAGCCTCGGACCGAAGACAGTGGATTTTGGACATGGTTGAAGACCCGGCGTATGTGGCGGCGGTACAGTCCCTGCAGACGGAAGCGGTTTCGGTTCAGCATCGGTTGCGTTTGGCACGTATATTTGCACACAAGGTGCTACTAGAAGCAGAGAGACGGGGGGACGCTACTATTACGTGGTGCCGTATGGACAAGACGAAGGGAGTGTCGAAGTGGGATACGAGGAAGGACATCCGGCTGGAAGGAGTAGGACCGTGGACGGCTATCTGGCTGTATTCTGATATGTGCGACGCTGCGACATGGGGAGAAAGACGAGGAGGAAGGCAAAGGGGGCTGGCAATGCCTTGGGTTAAGCCTCTCTGGTATTCGCGGGGTGGAACACCGTATGAGTACGCGATGATGAGAGTTGCCGGCGGGAGCATATATCGACCTGATGCGTGTTGGCTGAGCGTTGGGTATCACTGGGAGAAGTGGTCTCCACTGCAGCGAGAGTGTGTGAACACATGGATGTGTCTACAGTCGGTGGCTATTATCGGAGAGCATTCGGGATACGTGAGACGCGATGGTAAGCCCGATGACTGTGTGAACGGACCTGTTTTCAACAACGATACAGGAACAGAGATTGACTGGTGGAATTCGCTACGAGACAGGGTAGGAGTACTGCTGATAAATGCGTTTATCACTCAGGGACAAATAGAAGAACTGTAAGGAAGGCGAAATGGAAAACATGGAATTATTCGATCACATCAAAACTGGGAATAGCTTCTGTTCAACTTCAAGAGGTACCAGCAGGAAGCTAACCCTGCAGGATTACACGTGTGTGAGAGTGGATATGTGGATACACGGGCTGTGAGAGAAAGGATACGTAGCCTCTGGGCCTAAGGCAGGAATTCAGGACGGAAGTGTCTCAGATTGTAGGGGGATTTGGACGGGACCGTCAGTCGAGGGATTCTGCATCCATCATCTAAGTAACACTGTACATTCCATCAATGCGAACAAATTTGAACCTCTCCTATTAATTCCAACAAGCCCCCGGAGTGAAGGACAGGTTCCGATTCAGCTACTCGCAGGGTAGTATGGGGCGCAGTCGGATCGTAGCACTATTCTTTATCTTTTCTTCTTGTTCTTTGTTTTGTCTTTGTTCGAGGTACCGAGCGGGGTTTATGAATACATCTATTTTGCGGGGGCACAACATGCTAACAGGGGTATTTTTAAAAATTAAAAAGGCCGAAAGACGTTACCTAAAACCTAGGTGCGAAAATTTATTTTTAGAAAATTAAAAATAAAAACAGAGAGATAAATAAGTCCATGTAGTCTCAGCGTAGTGTCGATGAAAAAGCCAAGTACGCCTTGAACATCACTCACCAATACAATATAGCCTATACTTGTGTCCCAAGCCTATAATATGTTCCACGTGTTCGAGGCGCGCTAGTACCGCAATTGCTACTATGCTATAAGATTCAGCAGAGGGGGAGCTTCTCTATACTTTCGGATGTTTATTGCCGCACATAGATACTCTTATGGACACTTAATCTTATAGGTCCAATTATCCCTATGCTTTTGTGGCATTCCAATGCAAACCAACATCGAGGAAGTCCGCCAAGACCCTCGGACCTAGCAGAATTTGCACTAATGAAGATGCATAAATACAGCAATACTTGTTACGTTATTGAGGCTAGAGCAGTTGCACAGTGGAACCTTGCTTGGAATAAATAGATTGAAATGAATTGATAATATTGATGCTTTTTATATTAACGGGGAATTCCTTCCATTTATTCAACTAATCCGTTAGATTCGTTCAGATTCCACGACGCCCTGTGCAGCTGAAATCCTCCTGCAGCTACTCACTAGCTTGTTCAGCTGCTTTAATAATACCCTCACTAATCTAGCAATTTACGGCATTGATTTTCCTGACAGAAGCATTTCTCCTCTCAACAATATTAGCTGGCATTTATGTGTCTGGTAAGGAATACCTGGAAGTTCACTGAGTAGGCAATCTTCTCTTAAATAGTAGTTAACACGGAGCAAAAGAGCTAAGCATGGGCGATCTCCTGCTCTGCCACAAAACACGTGTTTATGAACCTTTTTTTGTGCAATGGGATAACCGGGTTGACGACTGGATCGAGACCCAGAAGCGGCGTTTTTCCTGTTTTTATCGATCGTTGTACATTACTATACAGCAAGTAAGTAAGTAACTAAACGATAACACCTTAAGAATATTTAAACTAATCTAGTGTTATTGTCAAAGGCTATATAAGATGTATCATTCACGCTATTGGTGTGGAGCTTCACCTTATACTGAGTTTTGTACAAAGCGTACATATTACGCGCACATACGAAGGCGATGTGCCTTGAAGATTCAAGGCGAACTCCTACTAATACTATATACTGCGTGGCCCAAGAGCAAAACTAAACCCAAAGGCAAAGAATAGTTTACGAGGGGTGCATTAGTGCTCAAATGGCGCAGTTAAGCTCGAGAAAAACGATTTCCCTCCTCGTCTAGGAAGGTTCAGCTGACAAGGAGGTGGCACGACTCTAGGGGGGATACTTTTTACCCCAGAGGCGCTTCTGGTCACGGAAATTGGCAGTCCAGGTCATTCGATTGAGCTACATGGCAGCACAATTGCCGCGCTAACATGCAAGACACAACTACCCGACTTGGAGCAGATTGCCTGGAAGCCTGTTTTCCATCCTGTGTATTCGAAATATTTTCATGTCTCACGTTGAAATAATTTATAGTGTAAATATTGCTTTAACTACTACTCATCCATGTCTAATCCTGTCACAATTGGATAACACACACTTTTAAGTTGAGTAAATGGCATACCAAGTCTTCGTCCCAGCTGCTTGGAATCAGCCATTTTCGACAATTGCCCGTGCCGCACAGACATCTCTGAATGCGCTTTGGAAAGGCTTTGTTAAAGTTATGATCGGCTGCCAGCTCTTCAAGGTGTTTCATGGTCGCATCAGCACCGTTCATTAACCATCCTAGGCAGTTACTACCACTACCACAAGAACATCTTTGGATGTGATGTGGGAATATAGGATTATAGTTGTAGTCAATTGTCAGCTCCTCGCCACGCTTGATAGACTTGAGAGTGAAAACACCCATCCGATGCTTTTCGGAGACGACCCATGTCTGCATTTCACAGTTTGGTTGGCAGCTATGGTTAATAAACCGTGCATTGCTACCACCATTTGTGGCATCAATAAACTCGTTGTTGTTAAGCTCAATAATGTAGTGGTTCTAAGAGAGACTTAGTAAATATTGGCTTAATCAACCGGGGACTGAAGTACCTTGTTTCCAGCGCAGTCATGCATTATGCGGCGCGCACACTCCTTAGCACTGATATTTTCTTTGCCGGTAAACTCAAGAATAAGCTTCTTTGGTTCCACAGGGTCTATACTCCGAATGCCGTATCCGCGGCCGTTTTCAGTTCTAAACTTCTGAATTTGCCCATTTCCTGTATTCTCCAATGAGGCAAAACATCGGTTTTTGCATCCGGTCGGCGCACTGCAATTAGTTTCATCACACTCAATCTGCATGCATCTGTTCTCGCAGTCATCCCCACATCCGTCCTTCTCCCTGCAATCGCAAGAGTCTTCCCGGAATTTAACCGTGTTTCTACTACGCCTCGGCAGTGTCCGAGCAGAAGCTCCAGATTCGGCGGACCGCTGCTTGGCCCTGGTGACCATGTTATGCATGGAGGCAGCCATGCTCTTGGGTCTTAACTTCGAATGTCAGCACCAATACGGTAGTTTGCCAATGCAAGAGAAGGGATAGTCCAGAAATTTGGTTATACTCACATATGTTTTTATATGTTATATTTCGAACTTTTCCTCCTGGAAAAGAGACAAGACTACTCTATTTTTTCTCCAACG
This sequence comes from Conoideocrella luteorostrata, assembly GCA_032433595.1. Taxonomy (NCBI): domain Eukaryota; kingdom Fungi; phylum Ascomycota; class Sordariomycetes; order Hypocreales; family Clavicipitaceae; genus Conoideocrella; species Conoideocrella luteorostrata. The sequence goes on from JASWJB010000200.1 coordinate 54,783, forward strand.
AAGCCATTCGTATTAGCTTAATATGCTCCTTCAGCTTCGGAGTTATTGCACCCTTCAGATCTTTAAGCTTTATATGAAGCTTATTCACCCCTGCTTTTAGTGTAAAATTATCGCCTCTTAGCTGAAGGCCCTCACCTGCTATATCCGAGCAGTTGGCTTGGTGTCCTGCTTAGCCATTATACTACTACAATCACATTAGCAAGTATACTTTGGCTTGTGAAGTGTGCAATACCTACTGACTTAGAACTCGTTGGGATGGATTCGCCGTTGCTTGAGATAAAGTTTTGGTCGTGGACTATGGATAGATTTTTGGGTGAGTGTAGAATTGGAAGGAAGTGTTATTGTAAGTAATAAAAGTCATGGTCGCAATGAGAGAAGTTCCCTTAATTTGTACTGCACTAACCCTGATCAATTGAGCATTCAACTCTAACGATGCAGTGAGTTTGCAAGCTACGGCGAAGATAGGTATTGTTCATTATTGCTGTTCATTGTTGTTGATCGTTGTGCTGCCGCACTATTCGTCCTGCAGCTCTACTGACGCCACGGTCTGACTCACAGGCTGCTGCGCGCTGCCGCGCGCTGCCACACAACGCATATTCGCAAGTCGGCAGAGTACTGTGACCTGCTACTGTTGGTTAATGTTCTCCGGCAGGGTATAGTCGGCATTTAATGTGTTTTTTATCGTAAGATTAGTCCATAAGGGATAACAAAAATTACCCTTAAAACATATTTCGAATTTTTTGTGTAAACAGTGCTGCTCACAGTGCTTCGCAAACGCCTTGGTCGCTCTAAAATCTAGAAACGCGATTTTTACACCCCCTTGAAGTAATTCGACGCAGTTTTCTACTCTCAAGAAATACACCGTAACCGCTATTGCATTGAAACTCATATATCGCCGACGGAGGGATTTAGTATTAGTAACTCATGGGGTGGCACTCAAATCGGTTCGTTTGCTCCATCCACATTAGGACGAATTGATGGTCATCATCTTGTACGCCATTGGGTGCATTAATACTGTTCATCGTAAGTGCATCACTTGTATCGTTGGACGGCACTGATCTTCCCATATAGCTTAATCTTCTGCGGCTGGATCCCGACTTCCGTGGAAGTGTTTCATCAGAAGCAGAGCCAGAATTACCACCGAAGTACGTGTCAATTACGTATGATGGGTCCAGGGGATCTCGTATAGCCGAAAAGCTAGATTTATCTTGACCTGGTAGCCGTCAGTAATCAGAGCAGGAGTCAGGGCATCAAGGCCAGAGCTACCTAATGGATTCGGTATCGGTCACTAAAATACATGGCCTAATACCTCAACATATCTGTTACGTTAATGAGGCCAGATTCATAGAGCAATTGAACGCAGTGGAAATTTATAGGAATGGATAAATTAATGATGTCTGATGCCTTCCAAATCCACGAGAAATTTCTTCCTTTTGACTAGAATTTTGACCCAACTAATCCGGCGATTCCCTTCGGTTTCCCTCGTCATCTGGGGTGCCTTTGCACAGCTGGAAACCTCCTGCTGCCACCAACTAGCTTAATCAGCTGTTCACTAATTCCATCACTCATCTAGCTATTTGCAGCACTAATATCTCCAACAGAAGCGATTCTCTTCTCAGCACTAGCGTCTCTCGGCAATATTTGTGCGATGCCCTAGTACTATCTAAGGCTGGTATGCGCGATTCCCGCTTGTTGTTGGACAACACGAGTATGTGTTGCTTACGCGGATAGTGAGAGAAGTATTACGTATCCTCTAGGCATAAGACTGGAGTCCGAGATAAAGGCTTCTCAGATTATAGGCATATAAATAGGGGGATTTAGATGAGGCCGTTAGACGAGAAACTCTGTCCCCACCATCATCGTAACACTGGTCCCCATCAATACACGAGAATATGAATCTTTCTATTTGTTCCCAATAACTTTACACAATCTACATACAAGGAACCAACTACAATGTGTTCGACGAGGAAACTACAGCATGCATTTCAGCAGGCTGGAGAACATCGAAATCCCAGCGCACACCGCTCGACCTTGCCGCACATAACCTCAAATATAAGGCCGTGAAGATGTTACTTGCCGTGCCTCACCATCGCCGCAAGCTGTCGGCACAGCTTAGCTTTCACATGGGTTGGTTGCAGACAAGAATATTCTGCGGAAATAGGGCCAGTTGGTTATCGCCAAGTCGCTTCTTGAGAAAGGGGCGGGCGTAGATTAACCGCCGATGGTAGGAGATGGCCCTCTAATAGCTGTTGTCCGCGAAGGCCACACTAGACCCTAGTTAGCGACAGCGATATCAGCAGCAATGTCCGCAGCAACATCGTTAGATACCAGCGCCCTTTTCCGCAGCAACATTATCAGCGGCAACATGATCGGCGGTGATGGCATCGGAGGCGGCATCACCGTCAAGCAACAAGACCTCGTTTGCAGCAGCAGCATCAGGTAGCAAAACCTTCATCGGCAGCACTTATGTTGGAATCCCTCCGTCAAGCACAATAGGAAGCACGGAGCAGGTCACGTGGTTACCTTTCGGTCACGATATTTATACAGCGATATCGAGCCTTCCATCTTGACTTGTTTTCCTCTTCTAAGGCAGATTTGAAAACATTGGTACATACTAGTTATCCCATGTTACCACTCACCCACTGGGTATTAACCGGAAGCGACGAAAAGGAACAATTAAGCCTTAAAACTCTATTTATTGCTAGAATATCTGCTGGTTATTTCAAAGCGCTACCTGCCTTTAGAAGATTTTCAATCTCGACATAGCCTTCTCTAGCTGCTTCTTGGAGCGCAGCCTCTCTGCTATTAACGTCAGCTCCCGCTACTAATAGCTTCTCAACTACTTCGAGATAGCCTCTTCTAGCTGCTGCTTGGAGCGCAGTATCTCCGATATTAGTAGTATTAACATCAGTTTCTGCTCCTAGTACCTTTTCAGCCATCTCGAGATAGCCTCCTTTAGCTACTACACAGAGCGCAGTCCCTCCGCTATGAGTAGCAGTATTAACCCTAGCTCCCGCTGCTGGTAGCTTTTCGACCACCTCGAGATAGCCTCCTTTAGCTGCTACACAGAGCGCAGTCCCTCCGCTATAAGTATTAGTATTAATGTCGGCTCCCGCTGCTATTAACTTTTCGACCACCTCGAGATAGCCTCCTTTAGCTGCTACATGGAGCGCAGTCTCTCCGTTATAAGTAGCAGTATCAACGTCGGCTCCCGCTGCTAGCAGCGTTTCGACTACCTTGAGATAGCCTCCTTTGGCTGCTACTTGAAGCGCGGTCCCTCCACTATAACCAGCAGCAGTAGCATTAACATTGGCTCCCGCTGCTAGCAGCGTTTCGACCACCTCGAGATGGCCTCCTCCAGCAGCTGCTTGGAGCACAGTCTGTCCGCCGCGACTAGGAGTAGCAGTAGCATTAACGTAGGCTCCTGCTGCTAGCAGCTGCTTGACTACGGACTCGTGCCCGTTTTCGGCAGCATACCATAGCGGCGTTTTTACGTCAGTATCCTTCAGATCTGGACCATGTCCAAGTTCAAGAAGTTTATGAGCGGCATTGCTGACTCCAAAGTATCCTGCTAAGTGTAGTCCTCTCACTCTCCTTGGGACTTCTTGACTCTTCGTAAAGTCTTGTGGATATAGATTGGAGACCATTAGCGCTTGACTCGCCGCTTCGACCTTTGCTTTAGTTTGCAGGAAGCTAATAACCACTTGACTCGGTGTTGCGGCCTTGGAAGCATGGTGACCCCAGTTGCACGCAGCGTAATTGTAGAGCGGGTTTGACTGTAATCGCTCCTTAAATTTGTGGGCTGTGGTGCAGAACCCGCTCTCAAATTTGGCAAATGAGAGGTAGGTGATGCAGGTTGTCGTGATTTCAGATTCTACGCCCGGAAACCATTGTTCCTTCGTCTGCACGAGGTATTCTTGCGTTGTATAGTGAACTAGCCGGATGGCGTCGCTTTTATCATCGACTGTTACCATTCCAGCGCAGAAGGAGATCATATCTTCGATATGTGGCAAGTCTCCAGAGTCAAGGTCAAGTTTTCCCGGCTTTGTTGCGAGGGCGTGCTGCAGCTCTAACGTAGTGAGCTGTCTCTCTGAGCATGCGATCCACGAGAGGACCTTCATTGCCAGTTCCTTCATTCCCGACATCTGTCCATTGATCCTCTCCATGGTCTGTTCATAGGCACGATCCAGGATTTCATGCTTCTGATCTTTACCTAGCTCTCGATATCGCTTCCGGAAGGTTGCTATTGCGCTTCGGATAGCATTCGGTGTCAACTTATCTCGAAGCAAACCAAGATAGAGTTGTGCCAAGAGAAACCTGCTGAATATTAGTGATTACATTTTTCTTCATTCTCTATGAACGTACATTCCATCGACAACTTCTGAAATACCTGTCGTAATCTCGTCTTGCAGCTGTTGATCCTTCTGGACAACAGATGGCAGTTCCTTTATGTGACATTCGAGGTATCTTGTTACATCGTTAGTACTTGCACGGATCTCCAATGAAACTCTGGCTTTAAATTGCTCCATAATATCCGGAATAAATCTCGACGTTGCGAAGATGTTTGTCCCGTGTCGTTTCTGAAGGTCGAAAAGTTCCGTGAGAAACTTCTTTCGGCAGTTACCAGATGCTTGGCATTCGTCAAGCGCGTCAACGATAACGAAGACTCTCGAATACATAGCCGCCACAGATTGAAGCAGTCCTATAATCTCGTCGAGTGATGGTCGCGTTTGGCCGGTTTCGTGCTGATTATAAAGAACTTTTACACTCTCCGGCAGGGACGGCCGACGCTTGGCTAACTGCTTCAGAACGCTCGCCAGCAAGCGATTAAGATTCTGCTCCTCTTGTCGCTGGAAGTTGCAGTATATGAATGCCAGGCCGGTCTCTGAGTCGTTGCGAAACCTTAACTCCAGATGGTCAGTCACAATTGAGGTCAGGATCGTTTTCCCCGCCCCAGGGATGCCTGGACAAAACAAGGTCTGTTTGTTTGTAGCCAGCCAGCCTTGGAACTCCTTCGAGTCAAGGAGCCATTGGCCAGTTCCAGGCTGTCGTCTTGCGAAATAGTCGCTCTGCGTCTCCCCGTAATTGACAGTTGTGAGCCAATTCAGGATCTTAAGGTCTTCTTTTCTGCCCAAATCGGACTTGATCTGAGCGACATCCTCTCGAGCTGCAGACGTGTCGTATTGAACTGCGTCTATGATTAGGACTGATCTGTACGCCTATAACGGGAATGACTAACCCTGCTTCAATAAGTCCTGCACTGAGAGCTCCCCCTCTACATCGCTCGGCTGAACATACTGCAAAAGCTCCTTGGCGAACGCCGCCGCCATCGCCGCCGCGTGCTCCTGCCAGTCTTTGTTCTTGTGCGAATCGGCGTAATCGCAGATGCCCCGAATGACAATGCATGGGAAGTCGTTCATCAGTCCTGCTGCTTCCGTTTCGACGCAAAGGACATGGCCGCCAAGATCCTTGTCGAGTCTGTCTCGGAAGGCATCGTCCTTTATGACTTGGTTGCCCGACGCGATTAGGCCATAGTGCACACACACTTCTCCAAGACTGTCAGAAGCACCGCCCGGCGTCATAGGGTCTTCAAGTGACTCTGACCGGACGTACTTTGCCGCCAGTCTTGGATATTTCTCCTCCAGCTCCTTTAGATAGTCCGGGATCTTGGATCCCACCATCTCGTGTTCCGTCTTCAATTTTGTCAAAGCCGTGCGTAGCGAGGCGGGTGGACTGGTCAGCGATCCGGTCCGCAAGAAGCTGCCGCCTTCTGTCGCCTTGCCAAGATCCCATTGAACCACCCCAGGATGCTGAGCTCCAGGTGTGCTGACCACGATATCGCCTAGTCGAACCTTGGACGGGATGCCTCCGCCGATGCCAACCATCAAGCCAAATTTAATAGATGGAAACGTGGAGATCATTCGGGTCGCGACTTTCGCTGCTGAATTGGTCCCGATCTCACCTTCGGGTAAGCAGGCTATCACGATATTGTGCTTGCCGATAGACCCTAGGGTGTACGCGTTGGGGTCATTTGGCGGCTTCGGAAGATCGGGGTGCCTTCGCTCCAGCATGGCCGTCGCCGCGGTCTGCTCTTTTGACAGCGCACATAGCCATCCTACAACGAAGTCGCTGTATGTTAGTTCCTTCTTCCCTTTCTCTGCGCACTTTGGCGTAGCTTCCTCGCTTTCGCTGGCTTCCATTGGTCTCCTCGGCACCGCCGAGTCGCCAGGCGCAGCCATTGTCAGGCCCCGGATTGAACAAGTCGTGAGAGTGAGGGTTACGCTCAATCTTTGGCAGCGAACAGCTAGATTTCTGAGACTTCCGTACAATGCAAGCATACGCGAACCACCAAGAAGGCACCGGAGGGCTACAAGGCGAGCGTGTTAGCAGTGAGGATTGAAGACTGCAGATGTCGGACTATTGCAGCCTGATGAGGGGCGTGGTTCCGCAAGGCGCTTGCAGGGATCACAACCATTCGTCCGCTCGCGCACAGCTTCGAACGTCCCTGTATCTTTGTCGAAAAGGCATCCCCTCAGATCTGCGCTAGCGCCACGACGTTGGTCGGATGAACAGTTGACGGAATTGCAACACAGCGTTTCGATGGTGTGTCACACCACGTCGCGCGCAGTGTCCACACAAGCCAACCTTGTCCGACACAGGACATGCTTATCGCCTATTATAAAATATAACTACGGAGTAGTGGGGAACTAATATACGGGCATAACCTAGACGTTAGGCCCCACCTCGCTCGAACCTGAGTCAATTATGCTCCATATTGTCTTCGACAACGCTATAGACAGCTTTGCGGGACTAGACGAGCTAGTTACGCCTACTTACGGAGTACAATAGACAGGCATGTCTATAAGTTCTGCTGCACATGGGCTTGTCTGTCGTGGCGCCCTCTCTGGCGTGTAGGGGTGCTAGTAGACGCACGGGGGCGATTCTACGCTGAGAGCAAGGAAATAGTGTGTGGGAAGAGCTGCGAAGAACTGTGTACACTGCGTACATATTGTGTACGTACCCTTTTTTATCGTCATGAGGGCGTCGTGGCTATCGGACACTTGACATGGGTTTGCAAAGCAAGCCATTTTACTCGACGCAGCGACTCTCGGCTCAGTACAAGCCCATGTATTTCGAAGCAGTCCATGAACAGCATCTACGCATGTATTTTGACCTTCGGCATGGTTAAATTATTCCCACGAGCCACGATCGGGCTACAGTGGCACCCAGCCCAACTTCTTCGTCGAGGCCAAAGCCCCACGCGGAGGTGCCGACGTGGCCAAAAGGCAGGCTTGTCTAGACGGAGCTGTTGGTGTTCGTGCTATGCACAGCTTGCAGAACTACGGCAAGGAAGACCAGCCAGTATATGATGGAAATGCCTATACCTACAGCTCGACCTATCACGCGGCACGGGCACCTAAGGTCGCGGCGCCGTCGCGATTAGGGCCCGCGGCCTACCAGCTGGGCTTGGAGGAGAAAATCCTTCAGCCAAGGCTGATCGCCCTAGATTAAGTTCCCGATTATGGGCCTCGCTGCCTTGGAAATGGAGACAATATACTGCAACAACAAGAAGGGAAAGGATGTGATAGCTCTGTATGAGCTAGAAGGTTAAGGTGTATATACCCGCCCCGCCGGTGAGGCGGCTGGTCATCCGTCGGCCCGCTTCGAAACTAAAAAAAAATCGGAGCGGCATAGCAGGGCCGCCACCTGTGCAGCATAGCGAGCTCATTGTGGCGCCCTCTAGCGTATGTATAGAGGTAATCGCTGGTAGATGGCGCGATTCCGCGCCGAGGACAGCACAAGAGCATGTAGAAAATGCTACCTAGGAATTGCTAGTTTCTGGGTGCTGTACGGAGTACACGCCGAGGAGATACCGTTTTCCCACGGCCACGACGCGTGGCAGCCGCGAATGAGTTTGCACGGGTTAGCCAAACACAGGCCGTGTGCAAGACTACACCCGTTACCGTCCTAACTACGGAGGAACTGCCCTAGTCCCGCAAAAGCTGTCAGCTCGGAAAATAAAAAAAATGGAGCGGGCTAGCAGCGCCCTAGACGACAACAAACCTAGCATATATAATAGAGGCGTAGGATAAGCTAGTTACGCCTAGATAATAGCCATATCTATAAGTTCTGCACACGGCTTGTTTGTGGTGGCGCCCTCTGGCGCGTAGGGGCGCTAATAGACACGCGGGGCGATTCCGCGCGCTGGGAGCAAGGAGATAGTGTGGAAGAGCTGGGAAGAACTGTGTACGGCGCGCATGTGTTGCATTGTGTGTAGTTTTTCGCCGTCGCGAGGCGTGGTGGCTGGGGGGCACTTACATGGGTTGGCGAGAATACAGGCGGCATTTGCCAGAAGACCCGGGGGGGCCACGACTTTTGCTATACCAGTCTTCTGTACGGAGTACTCCGTACCGAGTATAGCTCTCCGACAGGGCTCTCCGGTACAGCTATGACTCTCCAGCACAGCTACGGTTCTTCAACTCACTCTGCAACGCGCCTCTGACTGGTTTGGATGGCTCCAGTCCAGCACGCCGTGGTCTGGTCTGGTCTGTTGTCACGGAGTGAAGGTGGGAACAACTCAACCGGGTTGGCATCCACCCGCCCACACTCTTTATATGATATGAACCTGGAAAGAAAAGCTGGGAATTGAATATAGTATCTCGGCCGGCGATGTGAATTTCATCGAAATTAGGCTATTATCGAAGGCGTCGCCCGCGTGGCAGCCAAGGAAGTCAATTCGAACCTTGTGGGGGCTCGACTCGACCCGACTAAATTTGTCGGGCGCGTGGGGAGTCGTGCTCCAGCTGCAGTTATTGACTAGGAGCCTGTTCTACGAACCCGGAATACCGAGCAATATTTGTGGAGCATGGTTGCAAGACGCTTTTGCTGTTTGCTGTTCTGGGGCAGAGGAAACGCAGCCTCTTCACGTACTTGCTCGGATGTTCCGCACCTGAACTTCCTCTAGCTTGGGGGACTGATTATAAGCGCACACGGGGCATTGATCAGGAAACATGGTATGCTCCTTGGTCTAAAAAGAATTGACCTTCACGCAGCAGTTTGGATAGAAACGGCGATATCTTTCTTCCAGGAGCTAGTCTCTTGTACTCTCAGCGGTGCGAGCTCCATCACTCGTGCGGACGAAGACGTTGTCGTCTGTCACTGTCGTCTGTCATTATGATTCCGTGGCGGTGGAGGATAGATGATGAAATAGGAGTATTGTAAAGGCTACCGGCAAGCTATAAATCCATAGCGAATGACGAAGGAGTTTACCCCACAGGACAGGCTGTATGTCAGAGCAAACAGCGGACATGTCTTCTGTTGCGCCAAGATTGGCCCCCACGGGCATTTACAGGGGATACTACGGAGTACAGGCCCGTGAAATCCCCGAGATGAAAATAACCGGCACCACCTACGGAACAATAGTCGGGCACCTTGTACGGCGTAGGAAGGAACTCGATTGAACTTGACCAACGACGGGCACAGGCGGCACGGCACGGCACGTCCCTCACTTTACTCCGTAGCGCTGTCTGATATGCTTCCCAAATCTTTCTTCTCTGATTCAATATCTCTTACGGGTTGTAACTGCTCATTTAATGTAATAATTTCGCCCATCTGCAACATTTTCGGTCCGAGTGCTTTATTTATTATGAATAGGCCTCGTGCGACTAGTATAGGCCCTAATTTGCGCCCGTCACCATGTTCTCGAAACTGTTCGGTGCCTTTCTGCCACGACGGCCCACTCTACAGATCAGTACGGCCTTCTTAAAATGCCATTTACACAACCCGCTGACGGTCATCGGCGTAGTTTAAGATTTTCGACGGCATTTGCTGCATCTCTGCTGGACGATTCCGTGCTACGTTTGATGGAATCGCTTACCATTGTACTCAGAGTGCCAGAGCATCAGATGGTCGTCTCTTGATCGGGCCATCACCAAGGAGGGGGGGGGGGGGGGCAATCACGTGTCTGACGCTTTCGCGCAATCAAAGAAGAGGCCCTCGTGGCTGCGACACATCCTTTCTTGTCGTGATCGAGAACCCGGCTGAACGTCACAAATGACAACTCCACGTGGAGTGCTGGACATGGCAGCCCTACCCAGAACCGATGAACATGTTCGCGTTCGGCCCTATTGCGGCATCTGTGACGGCTCAATAGGAATCACTGAGCGGGTTGTCTTGCGTAAGTTCGCAGCTTGTTTATACCTTTCCCGACTTTTCCGTTCTAACCCGCAACCTGCTTATCTAGTCCTTGGTAACGTCAACTCGACTGGATTTTCTCATAGCCGCGGCCCTTATCTCTTCCCCAATTACGGTCATCGTGTACCGGGCAGGGACGACATATATCTATGTCGGAAGCCCACCTGTAGCACCTGTGACGCCGCTGCTGAAGCTGCAAATGTACACGCTGATTGTGTCGAGATACTTGAACTGCGGTGTAATTTGCGCTCAGTTTTAGACCATTTATGGATTGTCACTGCCTGGAGTTCTCCTTGGCGTAAAGCGCCCAATTTATGTTCGGAAGGATCTTCTATTGCACCAGATTCTGAGATGTTTAATAATATTGGTATGCCGAGAATGGCGATGCTTCCCCTGGATGTACTTCAAATGGTGTATCGGTATTCGACGACTGGTCTGTTCTGGCGGTACAGCGCAGCCGCAGAGATCGTTCAACAACTATCCGCTTTCTCAAAGCTCTTATCGATTCCACTAGACACAGTTGCGACTTGGACTCGCGGCAGTCAACCAGTTGTCGCGATCGCCCAGCAATGGACAATTATTCGGTTAACAATTGATTCAAGGGGAATCAGAGAGGTTGAGAGATTACCAGAGCATCCGCGGTTTAAGAGCTGGAGGACAGATAACCTCGTATTCATCGTATTAGACCAGAGAAATCTCAAAGACGTTACAGCGCATTTCAAGGTAAAAATCTTTCCATGAAAATAACTTGACTAAGTTATCCCCCCAAGACTCACGATGACATATCTTAGTTTGGCCTACTGCGTTTAGACTTGCCTAAGTCTTGGGATGGGCTCCAGACATGGGACACACCCACGCCCCCGGAACTAGGGAAATGCAGCTTTTATCCCAGATACATTACCCAGCACACGCAGTTCAGGACAATTGAAATGAGCAAAATAACTGGTATCACCTTTTTCTTCTGCTGGGGAGATATCTACGCTATACATGCCCACACACTATTAGATCCTAGTGCTCAGTCAACGTACAAGCAACTATCTCGCCGGCGCCAACAGTCGGTCTCTTGGGTGTACATGCCGATCTCTCGGAACGACTCTATTGCAACACTAGGTGCGCGGATGTCATTAGACGAGCAGAGCGGCTCCTTCGGACACACATGCTTACTAGTACGTATAACAAGAAATTTCTACTATAATACAGGACTAATAAGTAGCTCAGTTCCGCCTAAAACTAGGGGGTGACGTACCAATTGGCCTCACTTCGGCGAAACCAGCAAGGGATTTGCTACTAAGCAAGTCAGCTCCATCGGCGATTATATATGATATCCGCGAATTAGAAACTATTTCAGCAATCGGGGCCTGCTCTGAAAACGAAGGCAACCCACCAACAACACCGTTCCATCATCCACTTGTCGGCGATCCTCCATTTCTGAATGCCTGCTTCTCTCTAGCCTCGCTAGAAAGCGTGAAGAGACTTGGAATTTTCAAGGATAGGCAGAGTGGGCCATGCGCAGGTATCCTATTAGAATATAATAATAATGGGCATCGGTCCCTTGGCCAATGCCGGATAGACGTGGACCCTGTCGAATACTTCGTGAGACCGGCTTATATATGCCTACATCGCCGAACTTGTCTTCGACCGGGAACCACCGTTTCGCTGCAAACAACAGTGGTTACGTGCTCAAATATACGGGAGCATGATCACGGTGAAGATGGATGGACGTGTTTCGCAATGCGGGGTGAGCTAGAATTTTGGTTCTCCTGTGAAGAAACTGAATTGATAGTAATCGTAGATAAGTGAACTACAGACTAAAAGTTGTCGGCTCTCTCATCAACGTCTCGTCTTCTTCTCTTGGCTTTCTTCCTGCTCCAGTGCCTGATATGGCCTTCCAGGAGTAACATTGGTAAGGGGTTCCGTTTACGTACGTGGTGCTTTGCACCCACTCATCATCTGGCACATGGATACGGCCCCCGGCGGCCCTCCACTCCAGCTCGTGTACCACAATCTCGTGGAACTGACTCGCGTCCAGGACAGGGCCCAGATACTAGAACGTACTTGCCGGCTGGGACTGGCCAGTAGCTGCGTACCTAGTCTGACGGCTGCTGAAATGACGTAGAAAAGAAGAATTGCCGAGCAGAGTCGCGAATAGAAGATAGAAAGAATGAAGCGCAAGATCATCAGGAGCAAGCTGGCTCTACTTGGGCAATACTGGGCGGCAGATGGCCATCAAACAAGGCTGGCTGTTTCCTCTCTGGTCTTCTTTGGTGCATTGCTGAGCTGCTGCCACAAGCTTGCTGTCGTCCCATGAATCGTCAGCGACATAACTCGGCCTCGGCGGCACGCATCGAAAATCGTCACTCCGCACAACCCTCTTCAAATTCCAGCTTGCATCAAATGGGACGAATCCACTGCATGTCAACTGTTGGGAGCTCAGCGCGTTCTGGTCATGTTCTTAACTGGCCCTGTCGCGATTGTATATAGACCTCTCATGTCGGTAGCATCGTCGGCAGCATCAAGCTCCGAGACAGGCAGCGGGACACCGTCAAAAACAGCTGTACAGAAGCTTGCAGATGCCGCTTACTGTAACATGCCAGTCAGCCCGGCTGTCTTGGACCAGAACTCGAGCCGGTCGACGACCTGCTGCGGTGATGGGGCACTACAGTCCTCAAGTGGAGCTCTCATCTATTGTAGAGCTCTAATGCCACTTTAATGCCGCTTTACATGGCGCCAGGAGACTCCATACCGTGCACCGTACTTATTCCGCAGGGTGTCTGCTCAAGTAGCACTGAGAGTTTAACAAACTAGAATGCTTCGTTACAACTCACGTCCGGTCAAGTACGTTAGGTCCATATCCATCTCCCGCAGAGTTGGTGCCCACATGGAGACAGACGGAATGTCCCACACATCTCTGGCGCTCGAAGCATCTTGTATTCTTTATCTCAATCAATCGCGAACTCAACATACACACAGGTACACACAGAGGAAAGAGACCAACAAACATGCTTCCAGAGAGGCCCGAGACACCTCCGTATGACATCCGGGGTTGGGATGCAGGCGATGATCACTTCGATCCAAGCATACGATTGAACGGCGTTCACTTTACAATCACGGTGTCTCCAGCCAACTGTATTAACTCGCCATACGCCACACAGGATTTTAACTAGATCTCCAACAGGATTTCTTTGGGGTAAGAAGACTGTCCTGAGGTTTGGGACTACAGCGAAAGCGTTGCAACCACTTTTCGACAAGGCATGGAACAGCTGTCGCCTGCTGTACTTCACACTAGAAAGTTGACATTGGCCGGCCTTGCTCCACCGGGAAGTTTCGGATGCGAGTATCTTGTCATAAACGAGAGGGCAAAGGAGGGTATCATTGCTCCTCACAACCTTGAAGTCACACCATGCGAGGAGTGGGATGTTCGATCGATTCAATGTCATTTGCTCATCTTCGATCCTACTGACGTGGAGGTGCTGTATAGCGATGGCCGATCAATTTGCGACATCACACCACAGCATGTCTACGTCCACGCCAAAGGCTATTTCTACAAGCCATACTGGTCGCCACACGATGCCATCGAGGAAGTGAAGCAGTACTTCAAAATAGCTGCGTCGGGCAAATGTGAACAACTTCGCACGTCGCGGCTTTCCAGCATAGTAGCAAGCGTTCATGGTCATGCCAAGGGGCTACTGTGTGACTGGATTGAAATGCGTGGCGCTGGTGTGTTGACGCATATGCTTACACCAGACACACCAATCGCATTGCGGGAGAAATGGGCCACCCAGATCAAGAGCACCGTCACGGAACTCCACGGTGTGGGAGTTGTCTGGGGTGACGCAAAGCCAGACAATGTCCTAATTGATATAAACAACGATGCTATCGTTATTGACCTGGAGGGAGGCACAACAAGGGGCTGGGTTGACCATGACGTCGGTAGTTTCCTCGAAGGAGATTTGCAAGGTTTAGGGAGGTTGATCAACTGTGTCCTCAACGATGAGCTGCCACTCGGCCGGAGCCAAATGTCGGACGAGACCAGTAGTAGTAATGAATCAAGCTAGGGAAATTGTAAAGCTCCAGGGCCTTCACTGGTCTCACGATACATCTCTATGTGCCGCAGTTGCCATATGCAACATCTCCCCCACATCGATCTGCAGTTACGGGGCTTCTTCCTAGGGTGTGTAGGCAGTCCCCGACTCTTTTTGTGTTGAAAAACAAAGCCACAAGAAGTACGAGAAAGGACACTTGGTGTCTTGAAAGACATCGAGGGATCAGCACGCAAGAAATTTCGCAGGCGATTGCCGAATAGTTGGTGCTTGTTTTATTGACCGTGAGAACGGGTTACGGGAGCTTGAGCATGGACAATACATACATACATGAAATAATGGCACGACATTTCCCGAATGGCCATGGCTTAATACCTCTTTCGCGGAAAGAGCATGGGGTACGAAGTGACAAATTGAGTAAAATCGAGTATTCTACCCTACAGCCTGTGGGAACTCAACAGTTCCAGTGATGGATACAAGATTACACTAAAAACAAATGCCATGACACTCGCAAATAGTGCAATTGCACCCATGTTATTTGTTTCTCTATAGTATCTCACTTTACACATTTGACCGTGACCTTACCTCTTTACAGCACCCGTTGAGGGCTTCTGCTCCACGCCCTCCATATCACCTTCTGCTGCCATGTGTAGATCGCGATCGTGGCGTTCACGAGTTACGCTGATCTGTGACAAGCCGAAATCTACGAAATCTGCGACATTCACCCAGATTTGTCAAAATACAGGGGGCTACGAGTTTTTTTTGGCTACAAAACTATTTTGTAGTCCCTGTAGTCCCTGAAGCACACACATACGAGACTCACACATACTTTCACACACTCTACTGGCGGAAGAAGCTTGATTTACCACACCCAACCTTGCCCCATTTTTCGTGCAGTGCCCGTGCCCCCCCACACGTTAGGGCGCCCGTCTCGCATCCTTCACTGGCATCCATCCTTCTGTCCCCCCCCCCAAGTGGAACAAAATGGCTTCTGCGCAGCCCTTGCGGGACGTTTCAGAGTATCGTATATGTGGCTACAGCAAAAGCAACCATGGGGAAGCACCAGCGTGGTTTGCGCTTCAACTGCGCATGCATGGAAAGTCGTTTTCCATCGTGGTCTCCGAGTCCAGGTTTCGCAACTCACCACAAAGGGTGCTGGAGTTCCAAGAATACTTCAAATATCTGACATCTGATGAAGATGCATTTGAAGACTACGAGGACAATGTCTCAACGGGTCACGTCGACGAGGAAGGCGCCTCACCAGATGCGGGAGGCCATGATGACACAGCTGAATGCGGAGGGATCGCGATTGGCGAGTGTTTTGCCTGGGCCGTACAACCATTCATCGAGTCATTCAAGAGCCTTGCGCCAAAACCAGCGCCTGCTTCAAAGATTACGCTTCAAGACTTCTTCAAGTCGGAGTCTTACGAGTGTCAACTCATGTCGCTTGACGATCATCTCTGTTCAGGAAACATCCAGTCCTCAGACATGGACTATTCTTTCGTTCCCCAAGGGCAGACCATAGATGGTAACCCCCAGCGGCACGAATCTCTCGCATCTTCTGGATTTCCAATATTTGCGCTACCAGAGCTCGAGATTGTGAGCGACTATCCGGATACCATCTTTGATGACGAACCTCACCGGGTATGCGTTCATGGCCAAGAATACTTTTTCAAATCCTTCGAAGAGGTTGGTGAGGATCTGGGAAGGCGAGAAATTGAAAAATATGAACAAATAGCCAAGGCCAATTTTGGTTCGGATGTACGGACTTCTCGACTATTTGGAATCGCGCAGGATGAGCATTTCAAGATAGTTGGTGTTTTACTGTATCGTATTGACGAACAAACGACACTGGCAGATGCCGCTGTACAGCCACAGACACCTGAAAGTACCAAGGCAAGATGGAAAGAACAAGTAAGAAAGACTCTAGAAGCATTACACCAAGCGGGCATCATTTGGGGCGATGCCAAGGCGGACAATGTACTCGTGGACATGGACGGGGGCGCGTGGATTGTCGATTTTGGAGGCGGGTACACCGAAGGTTGGGTTGACAAGGACAACGCAGGCACGATTGCTGGCGATCTCGAGGGACTTGGACATATCATGCATTTTATTGATACGGGGAGCATGGCATAGATGTGGACACTCAGCAATCGAGTTCGGTTTGTCTCGTCCAATACCTGCTGTCATGGGGCCACTAGACCACCAACCAACACCAGATCTGGAACCCCTTGTAATGTCGAAACCAATTTTAACAGGGCCAGTACATGACACACCTGGCTGCGGAGTGGTAGCATACCAGATCCACCAGCTCGGCTGGGAAAGGGGCCGGCAAGTTTTCATGTATACAGAGCCATCGGGATAACTGTGGTATTTTGGGTTTCTCGAAGCTCGGCTCCGCAATGTGACGCCATTCCCAACCGACTTCTTGGGGAACATCCGGTAGCTCGAAGCACGTTGAGTTTTCCATAAGCGCAATCTGGTCTTGTGTCTCACTACCCTACTTTTACTAGTTTTCGACGCATCTATGGTAAGTTACTATACAGATCCATTTTAAGAGCCTTGTTCTGCCTAGCTCTGCTGTCAATTCCACTTTCAAACTCTTCCGCCTGCCCTAATACTGGTCTTCAACATGGGCAGCCACGCATCAGAAGCTAACTACCTCACAAGTGAACGCATTGCTATCGCGGGTAGCAGCTGCTGCTGCCCAGCGGTGCTTCGTCCCCATCAAAGCTTTGCTAGATACAAATCATAGAGTAGTTTGATCTTATGCCTAGAAGTCATATAATTGTGAAGGACTGGCCTTGGGGCGTCTGCATACAAGCGTCCAGAACAGTAACTACTAACTTGAGGAAGGAAGAAGAAAGGAGGAGAAAGAGGGATCCTGCCCTGCTTACGGTATTCTCTTCTCCCCCTAGTAAGGGTACGCGTGCGCGCGCGTTCAACCGGTCTGCGCACTAGAGGGGTTCTTTGCCTTATCAGATCGCAATGTCTAACAGTCTTAGTCGAACCGATCACCTTGCCGTCCTAGCTGCCTCCTCTGAGCTGAGCGTCGGGCTAGGGCGAGGCATGGTCGGCGCTGCTATGGTTGCTACGGGAGCATGATCAAGGTGGGAATCCGTGACGGGGTACGATCTCTCCTTCGCGTCCTCCCGCTGCTGCTGCTGCTGCCAAGCGTAAACAAAGCTGGCGACGCCGTCCTCGACAACCACCTTCACCTCCCGCGACTCATCGTCTAGGATCACATCGCAGTCTCCCAAGTCCACGGCGTTGCCCAGCATATCCTCAAGCGCAAGCTCGACGATGACGCCATCCAGCTTGCGCCGCTCTTGACCATGATGCACATCCGCGCGGCACGTGTTGTAGCTTTGATTGGCATCTGTGCTATTCGCGAAGACGGATCCGACGTCGCGCTTCAACCATGCCACGCTGGCAACAGACGTCGGGCGTGCGTTGGACGATGTCTTGGGGCCGGGCTTTACCTTCCAGTTTTGGCGCGGCCAGTTGTATGGAGCACCGTACATGCTGTGAGGGTTAGCAAGTCGTGGAGTACTGGTAGCTAATAAGACGTTACTAACGGATCATCGTTGAGCACGCGGAAGCCGTGGAACGAGCAGTATCCGTGAAATGCCGAATAGAGGAATTGAGCCGCGCGCCAAAGCGCTACCCCACCCGCTACTAAACAATTGTCTCCTCTTCTCTCCGCCCACACAGTGCACTAAATAAATGCCCGTCTCCGCAAGGCTTTGCCACTCCTGACAATATGGGCCCACCAACCCTCCATAACAGAATTGCGTCAAGTCATTGTATAAAACCCATCAAAGCTATCGACTCATAATCGATCCGGCTGGTCATTATGGCGCTGAATCAGCTTCTCGATATCCAAGATGTGCTGGTAACTGCCGCAAACCCCGCACGCGCTGACGGTGACCTCGACGTAGAGCGCTGCGCCAGACTTCATAACTATCTAGTCGCACTCACCTGGATGGAAAGGCATCAAAAGTCAGCGCAGGAGCTGAATGAGCTCATGGGCTCCAACCAGTGGTCCTACTTTACCGTGTTTGGCGACGAGGCGGACCAAGTGCGCGAGCGGCTCGACCCGCAGCTCTCAGCCCTGCTGGAGTCCATACTCGTACTGGAAGGCGAAGAAAGGCCAGAGCTGTTTCTCTGGGTGCAAGGCGTTGCCGCGCCTAGTGAGATCCAGAATGACGGGATCCTCGAAGCCTTCAATGTGGAGTATGAGCGGACCGACGACGACGTGCCGCTGATCGCCCTGCTCTATCCGATGGTGATGAACATCGCGCCGCACTCCCTGGGCGTGGTCTACCATCAGCAGCTCCGCCGCGTGGCGTTCGTCCAGACCATGTGGGAAGCAGAGCTGGTTATGCCGCCAGACGAGCACGACGATGTCTGGGTTCCTTTGGAGAGCCTGCTGAGCCACTGGATCAACCTCGTGCGGCGCGGCAAGGTCTCGCTCGGAGAGCCGCGCTGGGAGGCAGAAAGCGTGCAGGGGGTTTGGCGCATCGAGGCGTTTGGGGACGCCCAAGTAGCCAGCACGGTCGCGGCATTTGACAGATTGGCGACAGCGATTGAGCAGCGGATGGACCTTTGTGCGCTGCTGCCTGTGGATGGCGACAAGCATCTTCTCAGCGACGCCGATCTGGACGCTGCCGGAGCACCCGCGAGCTGCTTTGCGAGGTCCTTCCTCACGCAGGTTCGAACGCCTCGCTTTAAACACCTCGCGCCTGGCATCGAGGTGCCTCATGACGCAAGCGCATTTGCCGCGCGCCAAGCGTTCACGCAGCTTCAGCTGCAACGAGATGACGAAGACGACGATCGACCCATAGTCCCTCCGATTCTTATGTTTGCATCTTGCGATAGCCGCACGGTCAGTTTTGACGGCGCTGACGAGTATGAGAACAGGAACCCGTTCCCGCAGGAGCTGCACGTTGCCCCCGTCGACCACTCTGCGCCGGCCGGCCTCTACAGCGAGGCGGTGAAGCTGGGATCGTTGGATATGGCCGGCGAGAGCTTTCGGCTGTTGCTTCCCTTCGCGCTGGTTGGAGGCGACGGCGGCGCCAGGCTGAGCGATGGATCTCCTGTGAACGAGGGCTCGATATCCGACTTGTTCCAGCATGGAAGGTTCCCTCTAGGGGGTCTACAGATGGCACAAAGGCTAGAGAGGCTGTTCGACGCTTGGATCGCACTTGTCGAGCGCGGCGTGTGGCGAGTAGGGCCTACTGGCGTGGAGGGATCGATGGACGTGTTTAGAGACGCGGATACTGCGTGGCACGATTACTGGATTCCTCTGGACCTGGAGATCTAGTTGACCATGCTCTCGTATTCACCTCCTCTGCATAGCAGTCTCGTCGTAGCTCATAATTCATAAGATATCCAAGGGGTGTGCTGCCGTCATGTCGCAGTCGATATTCCAGCAATATTATAACCTGCGTCTCGGTCGCATATCTCTGCTTCACAAATATTACCGAACGCAGCTGCATTCGATTTCAAGCGAGTTCGTCGATCGTTAAGGTTGCAGGCCCATGTCTTTACTTCTGTCCTTTAGCAGCGAATTATTTAAGAGCGATGACATGCTGAACAGCGTAGACGTTCTTCATGGTTGATTGGGAAACCCAAGTCTTGGAGGATGAAGGAGGAGAGTAAGCTAAAAGATTTGGCAAGCTGTTATAGATAGCAACCCGCCATGGTAACAGCCCTCGTGACAGGGCCCGGTCGCTCTCCTGGTCCTTCTGTGCCTAGAATAGAACATAGAAGAGACAAGACGGGTGGCCGAACCGATGAAATGACCCGGAGTATGGCCGTAGTATGCGCAGTACGGCGACCCTACAGGTTGTTGCGTGTACGGAGTACACGTAAATATTTTCAGCGCCATTGTTCAATTTCGGCTAGGTATCTCGCTAGCTTAACGGCTTGTACGGCTGGGGTCACATTATTAGCATGGTCCACGCAGGCATAAATTCAGCGCTACAGTGCGCACGAATAGCAGATCCTGCCGTTAGCGGACATGCTAACAAAACTGTGCTTATCTGTCTCTCTCCTTTCCTCCTTCTGTTGACTAGTGCAAGAGTAGACCAATGAAGAAAAATGGGTTTGCCAATCGATATCTCGTCCATGGACGATGTTGCTGTTGATATAGCAGTGTTCGGAAATTGGATATTTGACATTGAAAGCTGCAACCGGCTGTTATTTCCACACGCCAAATCTGGGAAACAAACCAGTAACATAGGGGGCTCCTTGTGCAGCAGGGTACTATGGCTGGAACGCCTGAAGAGAACTGTGTTACACAGGCAGTTACTCAGCGTACATAACAAAACAACATGCTACCTAGAGTGTGGCTACCTCCTTGTCAGACACCTGTACCTGCCACTCTGCTTAATCCGTTATCACCCTACAGGTCAAGACCCCAAGTGCCATCAACTTAGCCTCTTGGCCACTTTCTCTTTTCCACGCACCTCTTCTTCTAGCACCTGCTTCATAATACAGTCTTAATCACAGCCTTTGGCTAACTTCTGTGTCAGTCTCAATAGTGGGTGGATGCTCCCACTGAGGCTGCAATTGCAAGGTCCGTCATTAGCGAGTCAAGAGCCGTGTGCTTGTCTCTCTTCGCCCATACTTGGTGATCTAGAGTTGCACATTGTCTATTGGTCTTTCTTTTCTTTTGTTTCCCTTTCCTTTCCCGGACTAAAATAAGCACAAAATAATGATGCCGCTCGAGGTTTAAAGAAGGTTTACCCAAGAGAATAGGACTAAGGGGTTTCGGTAAACTCAAGGCGGAACGCCAATCAACACTAACACTCTTGCAAATTCCAGCACATAACAAACGGTGGCAACTAGAGGTTCCTTCGTGTGTCCTTTAATGCGCTCGGTCTAGCTTTTACACCTAGAAACACCAAACTAACCCAACAGTCACCATGGTAAGCTTTCCTTCCTACTTGCGGAACCTTCGTTTTGTTGAAGACCTCTCCGCGCAGCTATGTTCCTTCTAGAACTGCTACTAGACAGTGGAATTAAACAGGCGCCGCGCGTTTTCTAGCATTTTATTCCGATCGAACTCGATAGCTGCCGCGAGCATCTTAGCCGGCAGCCTCCTTGCGAATTGATCCGACCATCGAGTTCAATAGCTGCCCCGAGCAGCCTAGCCAACAGCTTTCTTACGAATTGACCCGACCGTCATCGAACTGAATACCTAGCTTGCAAGCTGGCGGAATCCTTCCAAATCGACCTAACTATCATCGAATTCGGTAGCTACCGCAAGCATCTTAGCCGACAGCTTCCTTACGATGCCGACCGAATTAGACAGCTCGCAACCGTGCTAGCCGGCATGTCACAATGTGAGCAGCTATAGAAGTTGTCATCTGGTTCAGTGGGATTGTCCTTGTATTCTAGCTATTCTGACCAGGAATAAGACTATTTATTTATAGCCAGATTCCGTCCCTTGATATCGATGACCGAGGTTATCGTCAACGTGGTCAGACCTCTAGCTTAGACCCCGATCGTGGCGAACCGCTGGTCTTCCAAAATCGTTGGACATGTAGTTCTCTATGACACGACAACTTCCCTCCTTTGAATTCAGTTCTCCCAATGTTGCGAAGCCGTTTCACGCCGGTATCTATAATCGACTAACCATCGTCGTCCTACCAGGAGCCAGGCCGGATGTATGTCTTATTGGATCTGGTACTTTGATGTATTGTAGATGTCGTTGGACCGAGACGTGGTGGAAGAAGTGCCGACTTGTGCCTTTGATGTGTTGACTCTAGCTCCTAGAAAGGAGGCGGAAAGGTATTGCTTCTCGTTGGTGGCGGAGGTCCCGCAAAATTCGACACGTTATTCAAGGCTGGCATCAAGAGTATTCATCAGCTGATGAAGCTCGAGTTTTATCACATTGAGAGGATACTAAGCCAAAATGCTCCATTCGGGACCCCTTTTCTGTAATCCATAGCTGAATAACCACAACAGCAATTAACATAGCAGAGCCGCGAGCGAAGGACTTGAAGAGGACAATGGTACGTGAGAATGCACAGCAATAACAAGAATAACGAGCCATTAGTAGTCCTTTGACCTATGCAGTCTGATTATGCGCCTCTCGGCTCGCGAAACAACCTATATCGTAACAGCGAACCAACAATACCTAATCGGCAGGGGAGGGGAACAATCGCTACTCCACTCTTCATGTATAGGGTAGCCTCGGCAACATCTTGAACAAGGAGGTGTCTTGGTCGAAGGGGTTCATGTAAATGTTCCGATACGGGCGGGGCAACAATCGTAGTCACAACAGACAAAAATAATGTCCAATGGGCCTGGACAAGGTGAGGATCCAATCTTGATACAGGCCTAACCCCATTTACTAAGATGTCACATATCCTGCGGGTGCAGGTGCAGCCTCGTGCAAGAGTTGCAGTTTTTCTGATCAACCTTTAGGAAACGTCGAAAAATCTACCACTACAGGTCTTTCCCAGAAATCGGCGAAAGCCAGCTCAAGCGACCACACGTTCAGAATCAAAATGAGAGACACTGATTGTGAATCTAAGCCACGATTTCTCCAGCAAGGTAATGGGAACCCTACCATCCATACCCCCACCCCCCTCCTCCCAATTAGTTTTCGATACAAGCTAATACAGAGCAAATATAGCTAAGACATTGCTTTGCACGCTTCGCAGACATGACTTTTGCGGTATAGACATTCCCAAATCATCCAACACGGTCCCTCCCTACCTTTTGTCGCAGGACTAGAATATTCGTCTTAGACTCTACTGTCTAGCCATAGCTGCCGGGTTTTACTCCCACTCAATGGCCATAGCAAGCGGAAAAAAGTGAAGGTTGCATGTTTCGCGGATTCAGGGCTGCCGGCTCTTTCTGTTTTTTTTGTTTTAAATGTCTTCCTTGGGGCTGACAGCTTTTGCGGGCCTGGTTGCAGGGCGACGGATATGGTGGCCAGCCAAAGTCCCGTAACCAGCAGTTACTCCGTAGTTAGTCGTATTAGCCACAGCCGTGTGGCCGTTAGTACTCCGTACTCCACAGTCATGTTAGAGCGCCTGAGCCGTGTGTCAGCTGCTCCGTAGTTAGTACTCTGTAATATTCCAGAGTAGTACTCCGTAGTCCGTATTAGTCTTGCAAAAAGTCGTGGCCCCCCCGTATTGTCTGCCTACTTGTACCAGCTGCAGCAGCAACATCGTCAGGCAACAAGACCCTCGACAGTAGCAAGTTTATGAGGCAACAAAACCCTCGTCACCAGCAGCATCGTCATTAGCATCAGTACCAGTTTCATTACCCGATAATGCCGCTGCTAACGAGGGTCTTGTTGTCTGATGATGTTGCCGCCGATGCCGCCGCCCAACGATATTGCTATGAATGACGTTGCTGCTGGCTATGGCGAGCATCTAACACAGCAGAATCTTACCCTCTCTTTTCCGTACATTAGGATTCCTTAGCACCACACCCCCGCATTACAATACATTACAATACATCATGAACTTCATCGAGAGAGGCAGAAAAATGGTCTCCACCTAGCACTAGCCCATTAAGGATGTAAAGCGATACGCTACACTCTCCCTGCTTGCCCTTACCCTTGCCTCGCTGAGACGAAATCTCAGGCAAAGCTCTTCCTTCCCTGATGGCAAGTTTGCCACTCCCATACCCCGTGCCCGGAGCATCTTTCCCATTTTCTTGAGTGTAAGATGTCCCAGACGAACAGCTGATACTGTTTTACTCCCATCCTGCGTGTCCCTACAGTGCGCCGTTGCCTAAGAGAGAAGAGGAGGGAGAGAGAAGGAGGGAGAGGGAGAGCGGGAGAAGGGGGGAGAGAGAGAGGTTGGTTGACCCTTTACATGACGTCTGCGCAGGGCGAAGTCCACGTCGGATCCATCTGCGGCGGTATCTCTGTGTCAACAAGACCCATAAACCTATCTTCCGGCAGTGGCGGTAAGAATTTGCATTCATCTCCGTCTCGAATTTCGAGCTTTGGGTGGTGCACGGCTGTGTCCGCCGAGGGTCGATCACCAGGATCCATTTGCAGCAAATACTTAACGACGCCGGCGCCGTCATCGAACGCGACGTATCTGAATGTCGTGCACACATGAATGACCACTGCGTCGGGATAGGAGAGATGGCGGTTGGGAGGCGGCAGCCCGCAGAGCAGGTCCGCGCCGGCGACGCCGAGCGACCATATGTCGACGGTGCTGTCATACCTACGTTTCTCGTCGTCCGCATTGCAGATCTCCGGCGCCATGTAGGGCCATGAGCCGGCATACGAATCCATCTCGGCGTTGCTGCTCCCGGCATCGAAGTCGACAAGCTTGATGTGCAGCGGGACTCGCGTCTCCACCATGATGTTGTCCAGCTTCAGATCCCGGTGGGTGATGCCTCGCCCCGCCAAATGGCGGAGGGCCTGAAGAGCCTGCTGTAAGAACATCTTCATCTCCAGCAGGTTGAAGCGTCGAACGTCATCTGCGTCCCGAACGGTCCCTCCGGGGACGTACTCGGTGCAGAGTTCGAGCCTGCTTTCGTTGAAGAAAAGAAAAGAAACAATGTGCTCCTGCAATTCCCGCGCACATGTTAGCCGCCCCATTCATCGATCGATACGGTGGTGGGACGTTTTCTTTCTTTCCTTTGGAGGATTAGTATTTCTTACATGTCGGACCTGTGAAAGAAGGCGGGCCTCTCTCATCCCCTGTTCTCTGCTCCTGTAGCGTTTTACCGCGAAAACCTCTTTCGTTCGTCTACTAAACACACGAAACACAGCCGTCATGCGGCCGTGGGGGATTACCCTGATCTCACAGCCAAGCGACGAGCGAGCCATGGTCGGGCCGGCGAATGAATCCCAGTACGCTGGAGCTGACGACACATGCGGGAGATCCACGAGAAGCCAGCCATCATCAGAGCCGTCTACGTCCGAAGACGATGACGGCAACGGCTCCTCGGCCGTCACATCAGGATCGTGGTCAGTCGACGGCGCAGCAAATTTATTCGGCCTATTCTCTTTGTGTGCTGCAACAAGATCGTTGTGCGTCTCGAAGAACACCTGCGATTGAGCTGGCATGGTGGTGTGTTCTGATCAAATAGATTCGTGGAGTTTGTTTTTAATGGGTGTCTCCCGTGAAGGCTAGGCGCATTCTGATGAGATGGTTTTGTACAGTTTGTTTTCAATCGGTGTCTCCTGCACAGAAACCCCCACTTGGGGAGGCTGGACGTATCCTGATTAAATAGATTTGTACAGTTTGTTTTCACAGTTGTCTCCTGTACAGACACTTTCGGGAGGCAGGGCGGAGTCGCAGTTCCTACATTGTACATCTGGGAAAAGAACATGCTCTCGTTCACTGAGCAGGTGGTCGTTTCAACAGAACGACGTGAACCCCGTCCACCGCGAAAACAAGGACGGCTGCTGGCCAATGGAGGTGAGTGTGTGTCACACCAACCCCCCCAGCAGTACTCCGTACTTCCAGGCTCTACTTCCCAGCCGCATGTACTCCAAAGCCGTACTCCCAACAAGCTGTACGTCCAAGGCACCAACCACTACTCCGTACAGAGTATGACGGCGCGATTCTGGTTGCGTTTGGCTCTGGAGTTAAGTTCACCACTAGACGCCTTCCGCACGACGGCGCACGCTTAGATAACACGACCAGAATCCAGCACGTCTGGTAGCTACCCCCACTCCCCACCGCTCCCTAACTAAGTGGACTTTCCCGCAGCAATCTCGGCCCGTACCGGCCCTTAACTAGGTAGTCAAGCAAAAGCTGCTGCTACGGAGTATTCTTTCCAGTCAATCCAAGTGCCGGGAGAGCTGTTATTGGCATGGGACATCACACCCAGTTCGGAAGGAATCGAGGCAGGGGCAGCGAAACGGGCTCCGCTGCGGAGTGTTTGTTGGTCAAGCAGGCAGGTTGCTTGCTGCTGCTGCCTCTGCTGCTGCTGCTGCTGATGCTGCCGTCGCGATCTCGAGCGCATCTCCTTGCCTAGAGGCGGTGCTGGCGTTTCCGCAAGGGGGGCTAACAACTTTTGCGGGACTGGCCGCATCTTAGTACCACAGAGCAGACGGCGCTGTAGAGCTGGCAGGCTTTTTTTTTTTCTTTTTCTTTTTCTTCGCGCCACGGCGCCGGTGGCCGCAGCATCATCGCCCAGCAGAAGCAGCCGGTTTGCATACAAGAGGTAACGGTTGCGAAGTGGCAACAGCTGTCAAGCACCAACGATTACTATTCAAAGAGACCTTTTTCGACGTGTGCACTGGCTGGTACAGGGTTGACCACGGGAAGAGGGGGGCTACGTGTTTTCCACACATCAAAAGCAATGTTTCTCTTCCATCAAAAGCATGCCCTGCCCTGGGAACAAAAGTATTTAAGTGAATGCGGGAGCTCAACGGAGCGTCGCGGCCACAAGTCAGACCTCTCCAGCAACTGCTTTCTCTAATACTCTCGAGAGTTCATGCCCGCCCTCGTCTTCCTTTGAATGACGCCCGTGTTGAAGGTTTTGCCACCATTATTAGTGCCGCTCGCTCGCTCCCTGCAGCTCATGCCGGCGGGTACTACAGAACCACTAGCTTTCGTCTAGTCCCAGATTTCCAAACTGAAATAGCAATGCCACTGTCGCAAGGGGCCCTTATTGCCGTCGCCAGCACCATCGGTGCGATCATCGTCGTAGCAGCGTTGGCTGTAGGATATGTGTTTTGGCACCGGCGGAAGAAGAGGACTGCTGGGGAGGAAGAACGAGTAGGGCGGCTTGACGGTATGTATAAACACACACACACACA